>CM060950.1:388456548-388534048 GCA_030765055.1 Mantis religiosa
ATGCAAAAGTACTGTGGGCGATAATAGCCCCAGGGCCGGGCGGAATAACCCCGTTACTTCTGAAATTTCCTTTCTGTGCAACATTCGCTGTTTTATTTGATCACAACAATAGCAAGTAAAATATGTCGTTTATAACATCTGTGCGCTTTAAGGGATTAATAAAGACTGTTCTGCTCTGTTTAACATAAAAAAATTGTTTTTCATTTGTTTTATAACACCATAAATTTGAAATGAGCGGAATAGTCCCGCTCTACCGTATATTTGTTTTTCCAGATAACTGAAGAAAAATTGAACATCGTTCTAAGTCATTCTCTAGGTAATCGATAGTCAAAAAGTATATAATATAATGTCTTTGATGCTATATTAGAGAATGTGTTTTTATCTCGCAAATTTTAACATTATTCTTCAGAGATGATTCGACTCTTTGTAGAGATTATTCATGTCTAACAGTCAAAGGCCTACTTTTCAATAACAAATTTATCGCGTAGTGATTGGTTTTCTTGTGATGGCGGATAAATTTTTTTGTCTGTTGCATATTAAATTGATTATTATTTTATGATTATTAAAAAGTACATCACCAAAAGACGATTTATATTTCTTATACTGTATAAATTTTCTGTGATGCCATCTTGGTACTTCTCAAAATTCAGAAGCCAGAAGCCTCTGCGTTATGGTGGTTACCCTGCTATATTCCTTTAGGTATAAGTTTTGTCCCTGTTAGACAGAGAAAGCCGTACTCAGCATCAAACTCTATGGTGACCCAGACAACCTTCGCTCAACATAAAATACAAATTTGGGGCGGGGGAGGGGGAGTTCCGAAATTCTAAGGCAGCAGAATTTTTACGAATAGCAACAAAGCAGTGGTTGCCGTCTCACCTGCTTTCACTTCTCTATGCTAGACAGGGGCAGTACTCTGTGAGGGACAAGGATAATAGAAAACTTACCAAGCTAAACTTCACAGGTTATAGAAGTTGGTAATTTTTCTTTGCTAGTATCATTCCCCACGTAACATAGAACTAACACGTTTGTTGTATTTAACTACTGTCGTATCACAGTGATAAACTCCTACCGTCTCAAGGGTGTTGAGGACATTTTACTTTGTGAAACGCAGTAACGAACCAATTTACAGCTGCTCTCTTGCGGCGTACTATATGACTTCAAAGAGAACGCTAATAGGTTGAATGATACTTTTAATGGAGATAACCTCTAAATGCTGTACACAATCCAGCAGATTATAACAATAAGCTAATACATAAAATAACAACTAACTGGAAAGTTCTCAACTTGAAAGATAAAACTTACAGATATAATTGCGTATAATCCAAAGGAGTAGAACGTATTAAACTGCAAAGTCATTCTGTGCAATTGTTAATTACAATATAGCTACTCCATCTATTAGAAATAACAAAAGAAGACGATAGCCTGGGGTAATGCTGCTTACAAAGCTAAGTAAGCACCGTTATTTCATACTGAAGGTGCGTCATATATTAAATAAACTAAATTGTGAAATTTATCAGTTTTATAGAATATGCATTTATGAAATCTCGAGTTATGTGACATGGTATAATCGCTCCCAGCTACGAATACACTGTTTATTCTTTCGTACACATTGCTATTAGCGAGAGCAAAACAGCGGTTTGGATTCTGCTGATGATATCATAGGCTCATTGCCTCAGCAACAATATTCTCTCGCAACCTGTTTGATAGAAGTTCTTCCCATCTTTACAATACATATTCAATCGGAGTTATATCAGGAGATCTTGAATGCCAGTCCATGCAGGATATTCCACTATTGCAATGCATAAATACATATTCTTCTTGTTTTGAGAACCTAGCACGAAGAGTTGGCAGCAAAATGTTTTCGAGAATATTTATATGACCACAATGGTCATTTTATCTAGCACTTTAATTAACTCCCCTGGGCCTTATGATGTATACCTAGAAATAGGCTGAAATTCTTCCCAAATGTTTTCTCCAAACAAGTATTTTTCTAATTTACGTCCTCCAACTTAAGTCATATCGGAAGATGAATGAAATGGGCGAAATTATGTTCAAATAAGTCAAGGGTCTACAAAGCTTAGAGTTACCTGGCGTTCGTCTTTCAGGATAAAGGGAAATCTCGGAAGAAGCCTTATTCAGATAACTCAATCGGCACCTCCTGAACGTGAGGCAGACACGCTACCATCTACGCTACCAAGTTGAGCCAAACGAGGTCCTGAGGCTCATATCTATTTCCCCTTGGTCTATAAAGATATAGAGTCCCTTGATGCTTTAATCAAATTACCTTCTGGTCACTCCAGATCAACAGATCCCATAAGCTTCATGAATGTCAATATTGCGCCATGCCTATTGTAATGTTTTTGCCTTGTATTAGTGGCAAGACGATACGATGTAAAATTGACAACCATTGAATCGTAGGTTTTATGATTTCACACGAATAACCATACTCAAATGCTTTGTCCAGAAATACAGGTTCAACTCTTCACATCTTCTACCAGAGTTTCGTCTTGAACAAATTTTGTTCCACGGGGCCTACCTGAACGCCTGCGTTATTTGAACCATTCATGTTCTCTCATGATGTTGGTCTAGCTATTGTTTCACTATTCTTCAGTCACAACCAAATTCTCTGACGATTTCGATGTGCTCCTACATGAGTACAGGATCAACAAAGTGAGTCCTTTGAGCTTAAGTCAGTTTCACACAACCTCGCGGACGTGGCAAGTACTTTACTGTAATGGAGCGTTAGTGAAAAAGTTTCGATACAGGGTATAAAGAAGTTCCAGCAACATCTTGCGCAACAGCAAAAATACCAGGCGATAAATTTGGTATAAAATGGTGATCACCGTATGCTAGGGTTCGAATCCTGCATTCCGCTGCTCAGTTGACACAGCGTGCATTTTACAACTGAGCTGTGACAACAGATGTTAGAACATGGATTCTGCTAAAATCATCATTCCACGTGATTCCTGTTTTCTTACATATTCTACAATTTCATGTGATACTATCTCAACAGCAAGATAATCGCAATGTATGTGATATTTAGTTCGTATTTCCTCATGCCACAACAACATAGCCAGAGAAATTTTGAAGTGAGGTTAGATTAAAGTAGTAGCCATGACAGCGTGCATCTAGGACCATATCCCACTTAGCTTTCATTCCACCTACTCACAGAACGCGTCAGTCATAATGACTGGCAAAAGGTGTATATTAACTTTCTTGAAAGATGGTACAGGTAATCAAGAAGAGGGTATTGATTGCAGGATGAGAGATCCCTTAAATTACAATACGGATGTGCATAGTGGATGGGAGAGAAGAATTGAGGGGAGCATCGTCTTCGATACCTGGACGAATAATCAGATTTTACGCACAAGTAACGGTACATAAAGAAGTAATATTTATCATACTGTTTGGTTTATGGCTAAATACTCGTACACATACCTAATGATAAGTTTGTAACGTTTATTTGGAACCTAGCATTGTTTGTACCTGGAGCGTCGAGATCATTACTGAAAAATAACCAATTATCCAACTGTACTACAGATTACTGTAATTTAGGTAGGAATGAAGAATAAATTTCGCAGTTCGCGTATTCTCAGTGCGCATCTACGTCAATAGAAGCCTCCCAAATGTTTCCAGGTCATGCCAAAGAACAGTAGGTGGCATTAGAAATGTTCAAATAATGCTCCACAGTTACTGTATATCTTCTTACGAAGAATTCATCTCTATAATTTCCCTTCATACTATTTCCTTATCATCTTTCAGGCTCATAACGTATGGTGGTGCCGGAGAGACGGTGCGGATGCTTGCACATTCTAAATGGTTTTCTCGGCACTGGGTGGCAAGCCGCACTGATCGACACCGCGCCTGGAGGGTTAGTGACTCGCAGGAATGAAGAATTCTCAGTGCTTGTTAGGAACTTGCACGCTCTATTAGGCCTTTATGCTAGCAACACTGTGGCTTCTTCTGCTTCTCTCACTTCATTCCTTCCTCCCGTGTGCATGTTAGCTGCAATGGATATGTATGTAGGTCACAGTGCGCGAGGTGCGCCCTTTTGTGTCTGCTCTTTAACCTTTACTGTTCTCTTAGAGACACCCACAGTACATTTAATACACTTTTAAAACTATTTAAGAAAACTGTTATGAGATATAGGTTCTCTACTGAGTAATGAATTCAGATAGGAGCATGTTCAGACAGAAGAGGGAGATTCAGGTATTAATGAAATGTAGTATTTCTCCTAGTGCAGATATCGATATTCGGATGAGAGCATAAATGAATTGTTGAAATAGAATTTACACTTTAATAATAATAATAATAATAATAATAATAATAATAATAATAATAATAATAATAATAATAATAATAATAATAATAATAATAATAATAATAATAATAATAATAATAATAATAATAATAATAATAATAATAATAATAATAATAATAATAATAATAATAATAATAATAATAATAATAATAATAATAATAATAATAATAATAATAATAATAATAATAATAATAATAATAATAATAATAATAATAATAATAATAATAATAATAATAATAATAATAATAATAATAATAATAATAATAATAATAATAATAATAATAATAATAATAATAATAATAATAATAATAATAATAATAATAATAATAATAATAATAATAATAATAATAATAATAATAATAATAATAATAATAATAATAATAATAATAATAATAATAATAATAATAATAATAATAATAATAATAATAATAATAATAATAATAATAATAATAATAATAATAATAATAATAATAATAATAATAATAATAATAATAATAATAATAATAATAATAATAATAATAATAATAATAATAATAATAATAATAATAATAATAATAATAATAATAATAATAATAATAATAATAATAATAATAATAATAATAATAATAATAATAATAATAATAATAATAATAATAATAATAATAATAATAATAATAATAATAATAATAATAATAATAATAATAATAATAATAATAATAATAATACATTAAAATAGATCATTTTGTTGACTCCTTGAGTACCTTAACCACGATTCTTCTCTGCCCTCTCACAGAGACTGGTAGTATGGATATCAGAGCTAATCACTCATATTTTCATGTTTAAACTAATTGTTAACATATTTTCCAGAATGCGACACCTTTTTTGCCCTCTCCAGTAGCTACATCTGCTGCTAGATGTTACAGTAGTGAGCTGTGAGATCTTTCTTCAAGGTCGTGCGTGGATGTGTGTGAGAATAAGTAACACCAGTTGAATTGGCTGATAAATTTTATGGACACTAAATGGGCTACGAGAGAGTTTCCAATGAAAACTTAAAAATGTAATTAAACATCGACTTTGTTCTCAAGCATTGCTCTTACCGTACCTGCACTTTTTTTTTTGTAATTTACGTCCTCTAACGTTAACTCTTATCGGACGATGAATGAAATTGGTGAAATGATGCTCAAATGCGTCCGGGGTCCATGGAGCTCAGAGCTACCTGACATTCGTCTTTTAGAATAAGGGAAAACCCTGGAAAAAACCTTATCCAGGTAACTCACCCTAACCGAGATTCGAACTCGGGACCTCTTGAACATGAGGCAGACACGCCCGTACTTGCACTATGGGTTTTATGTGTATCGCTGCAGCAGGTTAAAGCTGAGAGTGTAACCTTCCCAAATGGTTTGACTTCTGTAACAGATGCTCTGTGGCTGGGTCAGGCACACCGCGTTGTAATTCCAGTATCTACTGAAGCAGTTGAAGTCAGTGTGTCGGTAAATAGCCGAAACACGATGGATGAATTAATCACAAATCTGAACGCCAGTCCCGGCTTGGCACATCACATTGTTGATGACGTTCTTAAGTTTTGTAAGATGGGTGCAGCGCCACCTCGCTCTAGAACTATAAGAGGGACGTATTAAATGTTGTCAAATCTTAAGTTTGAATTTTCATCTGGAATATAGCCTTTTGTTCCAACATGCTGAATTATAAGAACTGTTTCCCCCTTTTTAATATTCAGAAATGGAATATGTCTGAGTTTGAATGCAATTTTCTGTTTCTGAACGCATTGAGTTTTAATTATTGGAAACTTAAGCTAATGGATTTCATGTTAGATGAATTCATCGTAACACCTAACCGTCTTAGCTACACTGACTTATAAATAATTGCTTTTAATCAGAACCAGCATTGCATAGCTAACAACTTCCTATCCCCTAACAATATTGCAACTGGTACTTCTTACATTATGAATTTATTTTAATACATAGAAATTAATCATTTTATAAACAAATTATACGGGTTGCATACATAACTGCAATAAATAATAGTGCCAGGGTGTAATTCCGGAATCACAATATATGTGTAAACAAAGTAGCTGTACAGGGCGTTCATTTGGACGTGTGGCCGTAGTTAGGAAACTGCTTAGCAATATTTGTGTTCGCCGCCCACTTTCCCTCCTTTCTGCGTGCTGGTGTATCAGTTGACGTAAAGACTATGCACAGAGGTTGTTTGATCACCTGTTTGGATGCAGTGCTATTACAATGCCAAAAGGTCCATAAGATAAACAGAATCTTCATGTTTGATTCCTATTTGACTCTTGCAGAGAAATGAGAAGGCAGTTTATAGATCGATTTCTTGGTGTTTGTGTACCTCACAGAAAAACGATTCATCTTGCGAATAGATTTGGGGAACCGAGATATATTCTTCATAAGAAAGAGAGAAAAAATCGGCGCATTTTAATGAACGGAAAAACTCCATGATATCGTAGGAAAATTAGAATGAAGTCCTAAAAGTCTATGCAAAAATCAGCATAGGAATCAGGAATTTTCCAAAGCCTGGCCTCGAATGGGACTACAAAACCCTTAAAACTGATAACTGTAGTCCTAGAGTTAATAATAAGGGTTAGCTTTTGCAATTAGCTGTTAAAGAATATTAATGACCGCTCCCTTGACCTACATTTACTCACCTTTTACAGACAAAACATGGTTTTTACATGGCCACGAATAATGAATTAATGAATATTGATTAAAATGATATTAGAAGGTGTGAAAAATGTGTGGCAGTGCAAGGGAATAATTTTAAATATCTTCTGTGACTAAGATGAAGGTTTTTCGTAGGGATAACTTGCATGAGAAATCCATAAGCTTCAGTTTAGAGAGCAAGCATTTCTGATTCCGGCGGCAAACGACGTGCTTCCGGTGCCAAAAACTGTATTAAGCCGGGCACACATCCAAACGAAGGCAATGTTGATGGCTACGCAGATGAAATTAAAAAGCATGTTTCCGGACTCATAGGAAATAGCAGAACAAGCAATGGAGAAAACACGAAAGAACATCCAGAGTCCCAGCTGATGAGTTTTGTGCCATTTTCAGAAGTTTCTCACAAAGCTTTCGGCCGACTCATTCCGTCCTTGTTCATTTCATTACTCAGTGGTTTCTCCTCAATTCCATCCGTCGCCACAGCGTTTTTTCCCCGCACTCTCAATTTGCTGACCCACTTCATTATCCTTCAGATAAAAAACGGGGCGGAGGGAGGGAGGCTGCAAGATCTCCACCCTTTTCCGTAGGATGCAGTGCCCGTTAAATTGCTGACACCTGCTTTATAATTGTAAGCATAGAGCTTTTAAAACTATCCTCTTTCATTAACATAGAGTGGCAGCCTTGATTAGCTCTTAGTAGTTTGTTTAAAAATCTAAAAAGAAAATGACTAATTAGCTTTGGCATGAATATTTAACCAGTTTGCAGACTTTGTCTTGTTTCTTGCTTCCTCTTTCACTCTTCTCAGATATTACTTTAGCAACTTTTATAATGTGATAGCTCATTAAAATGTAACCCATTGTGCACGGTCAATATACCACTTTAAAAACTCTGGATTACATCTTTGGCAAATTATATCAAACTTTAAAGAGCTAAACTGATGCTTCTTGCCCTCAATAGCATTAATGGTATTTATCTCAACCTTTTATGTACCTCAGGTTAAAGTTTTATTGCTAAAATATGTCTAATTTATGTAAATATAAATGTTAACTGAGAGACTTTGAGGAAGGGGAAGTTACTTTTCGTACTGATCATTTTCAAACAGTCCTCCCTCTTTTTAATATAAGATCAGGTGATCATCAGATATATTGGTGCGTTGTCTTCATATCTTTTATTTTTCAACTTCCAAAAACAGTATTGTCTTATATGTGCGTATTCTATTGATGTTTGTTACCTAAGTTGGACCTTATTGTATCGTTCTTAAATATTAGAAATCAATAAATATTTCACCCAAATACCTGTACACTGACCCCAGAAAGGAAGTTTTAAAAAAGCTTATCCATGTATGTTGGGGCTAGCGTTTCTTTACTTCCTCTTTATTTATTTCTCTCTTACTTCCTCTATGACTGCATACTAAGAACAGAAGGTATTTCTTAGACCACGCTGTGTCCGAGTGGTTACACCGGGTTCGACTTCAGGTGACCGGAAAGTGAGATTTGTGATGGACAACACGGCGCTGGGGCGGGTTTTCTCCGGGATCTCTAGTTTCCCCCACCATCTCATTCCAGCCGTGCTCCATCATTTCATGTACCATCTGTGTAAAATAAGGTAAAAGCAAGCTTAAAAAACTACAAAGGAAGGTACTTCATCACACGCAAAATTTCGATGCAGAGTTTGTTTTTGTGAAAAAGCACGTTTTACGGTCATCTGAATTTTCAGGGAAATTAACAGACAGTTAAAAAGCAAACTGTTTATTTAAGTTCACCATTTTTTAGTCATGTGACATGAAGATATTGAACAAAATCCTCACCCCCATGGTACCCTTCACATGGAACATTCTCGAGTATTTTGATTTTCTCAGAAAATAGCTCTAACGATTTTGATTTAATACCATATGTCTAACATATTTTCAAGACAAATGAAACGTATATCTATCATTTTCTGAAAATATCACCGGGAGCCGTTTTCACGTTGGTTGAATTTTGTATAACTTCTAAACCATAAACAGATAAAATCATACCGTACAAACATCGTACAGCTCGTTAAAAACACATTTTATGTTAAATACATTACTTTGTGGAGCGAAAATATACTATTTTCCTACACGTATGCTTTTCATAAATGGATAGTGTTATACGTGTTCCATGCTCCACAAGAGAGAGAGAGAGAGAGAGAGAGAGAGAGAGAGAGAGAGAGAGAGAGAGAGAGAGAGAGAGAGAGAGAGAGAGAGAGAGAGAGAGAGAGAGAGGGGGGGACTTCAAAGCCATCACATAGCGATTACCTCTAAAATATTTGACTATCGCTTAAATCCTACTGTATTCCCATATTCCTATAATGTTTAACTCGATTAACGTGATGGAAATAGAGGAATAAGTTGTAAGAATAGTTGTTCAGGTGTGGAGAAAGTCATCTGAGTACAACATATCATATATTTAGGTACAGTCTCTTGAAAATGGCTAGAAGAAAATATGTTAATATAACGCATTAAAGTTTTTGTAACACTTAACACACGTTCTTACTGCTCATGACACCACAGGCGGTGGTGTCGGTATGGATGGTTCAGTTGGTTAAGCCCTGGTTTAGTGAATCCAAGGTGGCACAGATCGATTGTTTTATACGTATATCGACAAAGTCGTTAAGAAATAAAATATTCATTTATGTACAGGTGGTGGACACTGAGAACACACGAAATGGAATGATACGTAATTGGGAATAGAGATTTTGGAAATAAACTTTCAAATCTAAGTCTATTGACTCCCTGGGTAATTGCCAGTAATAAGAACAAGAAAACGGGAGAAGGCCTCTATCAGGAAGGACGGACCTGTGTGAACTGAAATGCAGATCATGCGTGCCATAAGAACCTCGGCTACAACGTGTCATGTGTGTATGCGTCTGCATGTGAACAGCTCAAAACTAAACTAAACGTGGATTAAATAACGCATTCGGAATTTCGGTTTACTATTGCCATATGGGTGACCGCGCAAGTCGGCCCTGATAAATCAATGTGTGCTTAAGGACAGCTACTGGCTGACGTCATGAAGGAGTAAGCAAGTTTGCCATGAGAAATAAGCACGCGTTCAAGGATAGCAGGCGTCAGGAAGCGAGTGGTGTTATTACTATGCAAAACATCTTTCGCGATTTGTAATTCGAGAGGCTTTCACTTCCAGGAGTATCTCTCACGCGCGACAGGTATATTAAGTCGATTTGAGTAGTAAGAAGTAGCAAAAATTGGTATTGAGTAGCGGTAACAGAAGTGTCTTTGGTGCTTAGAGCTTCGAGTTGATAGCGGTGCCGTAGAGCAGTTCACGAAACAGTCGGTCAACGAGCACTGTATGGAATTGTGGCACCTTCCAAGCTCCAGGGTAAGGAGGCCGTGGAACGGTGCAGAAAGCATTTCACAGGTCAGTAAGTGTGACTCCGTGCTGAGGAATCGGCGGGCTGTGGAACAGAGAGCGAAGCAGTTAAAGTGTGAATTTTGGAGTTGTGTTCATAGTCAGTGTGTAGCTCCGTGTAAAAGGTGGACCTTTGTGCAGGTCAGAACTATAATTAGCAGCTCAAGTTGCTGCACGCTACAGATACAGAAAGAAACATTGTAGAGACGTTTCGAAGTATTGTATTTATTTAACAGAGATGCTGATTTTACGTAACATTGAACTAACGATTTAGTAACAAATAAAGCAGTTATGAGGTGAAACTTTTCGTCTTTTGTCAGAGTATACAGGTGTGCCAGAGGAATAGGCTAAGGAAAATCTTGAACATATCCCTCAAAGACAAAGTTTCCAATCCGACCTCTTTAAGCTGATAGCGGGCAGACAGTAGTCCACCATTGCCAAAACTAGGAGTACATGGAGAATCCAAGCAGGAACCGTGCAAATACATTGAAAATAATTGTAGTGCAGTGAACTGTACAACTGAGAAGTGTTGATTCACAGGGATACAGCTCCACACACGCCCCTCTAAAGCGGCAAATAAACTCTCTACGTGTCATAGCTCACCGGGTGAGGAACACTTAATGAGTTCACCTCTATTAGTATATCCTTACCCTTAATGGGGCATCTAATGCTTATTCATTTACTCATTTTCCAAGGAGACGACATGAAGGTTTTCAATAATTTCCATCCAATGTATATGTTACACTTTATACAAACAACCTGCAAATTCCGCTTTATACCGAATTATTTTTGTTTACCAGCATTTACCAGTGTACGTGCTTACTTTTAAAGGTTCATCTACTTCGTTTTATCTACAACTCTCCTCAGCATCCGAGCTGTGTTGGTTAGCTCCAGCTCTTTAGATTGTCAGTTATGCTGCCCAGTTACTCCTAGTCACCTACGAGTTCTCCTGCTGAGCGCTTGGAAGCGCTAGTTTCGCCTATTGAGGGAGCAAGAAGACCGACAAGTGATTAACGCCGCACCGGGTGCACTGGTTCCGACGTTTCGTCTGGGAAGGTCGAGGACAAGGAAAGTTACTTCCGACAGGGATGTCGGACGCGAACATTCCGAGCTGCACTTCGTCGCTTCGAGGTAGAAACATTGGAACAACATTGTTTGGCTTCGCTTCATGATGTAAGTTTTGGACATACCTTCTTTTAAACTTTTATTCCAAATGTTTTCCTGTGTTTCTCGCGTGATTTAATCCAAACGTCGTGGAGTTAGTGCGCTTAAAACATCAAAAGAAACCATAAATACTTTTCAGTCTATTGAAAGAAATAATTTGTGTTCAGTGGCAAGGATATTTAATTAACATATACTAAACTTAATTATTGCTAACGACTTAAAGACAAAGAAAATATGATGTATTTAGAATGTTGGGAGTATAAATAAACAGTTGAAAACAAATAACTTTGGAATATTTTATGCCTGTTCCCTTAATCATCCTATGCGGACCTTTTAAATTTATGGCTTCCTTAACATTAAAAAATTGTCAACCATGTTGGGTTATTAAGACCATATGTATAGTATTGTTACCGATGGTATTTTTGTGCTGCCGTGATAAGCCGGAGCCGGGCGCGTGGGCAGGACAGAGACAGAGAGGGGTTCCAGAGCTCTCGGTCTATTGTCGTTGCCGAGAAATTTCTCTGAAGGTCTGCGTCATTCTAGAAACAATGAATGACAGGGAGTTTTAAATACCGCCAAGGTGTTAGAAGCGGCAGTTGTGTGATTGTTATTGCTCATTCGACGTTTGAAGTGTAATGCAGTGTTTATTTCATCCACTAATCCCAATCCTGACACCAAATGTAACTGCTAGGATTACGTAGAATCAAAAATCTTGTTTGCAGAAAGTTAGAACACACTCCATTGCAGTAAAAAGACGTGAAATTGACAGTCAGCTGTTTTCAAGGTCGAATCGGTGCTCCGCCGCACGTAAACAAATGAAAGAGGTCACTGCGGTATACTTCGAACATCGAATGTCGCTATAACCATCACACAAGTGCCGCTTCTAACACCTTGCTGGTGATATACTTTCCAGTCAATGTTTCTAGAAAGTCATAAGCATTCTGAGAAATTTCTCGGCAACAACTACAAACTGAACGCTCTGGAACCTCTCTCTGTTTCTTTCTCTCCTGCCCAAGCGCCCGGCTCTGGCTTATCGCGGCAGCACAACAATGTCATTGGTGACACTATGCTTTCACGTGTTAAGTCCCTTCCCACGAAACGGTACAAGTTGTAATAAAAGCTTACTATGCAAAATCATGCTGATCTCGCTAAGATACGCAATATGTGTGAAATACAATATTCGAGTCACTGAGTACGTATGCGTTTATTTCCGGTAGGTGTACGTCGAAGAGGAATTTCCCAAAAAGTCGACTTCAGTGCACGCAGCACACAGTTTTTCCTATGTTGCCAGTCAGGACATTATCAACAAACTTTTCTCATCTAGTACTCCACCGAGGACAGGTTAGGATTCTCGCAGTCAGCCCAATAATAACGCAACTTGAAATGATGAAGCATCGCGGCCGAATAAAGCTAAAAGAGAAAAGTAATATTCCCGCTGCTAATGACGACCACCCAACCCCGTCAGATGCTACAGAGCAATTCATCAGGTAAAATGTTCTGCCGCGTGAAAAATGTGTACGTAGCAATATTACAAAGTTTAAAGGCTTCACTGAGAAATTTGAGTATCGGGAGTGGGACTTCACACTGTTTAAAACAGATATATACCACAGCATAGTATTTAATTTTAAGTAAACTTTACATCATTTATACTGATATATAAAAACGTCTCAAAAGTGCTTTAACGAGTTTTATTACGGGCTCTCTTTACGTGCTTTGTTTATCAGCATCCCATTCACAATTGGCAGTGAAAGACAACTTGATTTTAATCATAGGCATCTTTATCAGGCTTGAAGTTCTTTTACGTGCCATAAATTTACGATATGGGATCAACGGTTTTACTTTCCTTTCAAAAGGAGCAATGCAAAGGAGTTTTACGCCTAATAAAATCCATCGCTGTCCGCCGACTCTGAACCCTTGACCTCGGGATTCAGAGTCTAGCATGTCACCCATAGACTACGGTGAAATTTATTATAATAAATTATTTTTTATTTCTGGAAAACCGGCAGTGCCGTGGCCGAGCGGTTAGACCGTTTGACTCTCACCAACACAGCCGGGTTCAATCTCAGGAGACATCGAAGTGAGATTTGCTGTGGATAACGCGGCGCAGAGTGAGATTTTCTCTGGAATCTCCGGTTTTTCCCGCTATCATCTTTCCTTTCATTTATTTCGCCCTCATTCTGTTACCTACTTCCCTCACTCTCATATTAGGCATCGGACTGATCACCCATCCTGTGTTTTCTATCTCATCCAACATTTCTGTTCTTCAATCCGACGCCATAAGGCTTAGAGGTGCCGAGCGGAATGGCTCAAGCGCGCTTATCGGTGGCCCGCATTTGGGAGGTCCGGTATCGATTCCCTTGGCCGACTTCCTGACGAATGGATTTTTCTGAGGTTTTCCTGAATCACCAGGGGAATGCAGGTTAGGCTGATTACATCCCCCAAATTTCCTGTCCCCCAATTTCACCTCCATTATCATTTCACATCATCTCTCATCTGGTGCCTCAGGTTAGAAGTGTCGGTGGGAGTCTTGGCGTTGCATGGCAGGATGATATGCTCTTGGTAATACCTCCTCCTCCGATAGGACGGTCTCCGGTCTCCGAAATAGGTCTGGTGGGGCAGTTTCCATCTGGTAAATTGTAGAGACCCTGCCCTCTGCACTGTAGTGGCTCCTTGGGCCAGCCACGCTCTGTCTTCTCTCACCTCATCCTTCCTGCAGGGGTACCCCACTTGGGGAAAGGCGTAAGATAGACCAAGTTTGGACCTCCGTGCCGAATCATCTCCGTAGCTTAGTTCAGTCCATAGGAAGAAGAATCCCTTAAGACCAATAGTGCTAAAACTTCAGATGTTGAAGAAGAAGAAATCTAGAAAACCGTAAGAGGTATACCAAAGGGACAGATATGCTACAGAAAGTATTGATATTGGTAAAGCACACAACTTGTATTTAATAACTTATTTTAACCATTCCCTAGATATTCTACGTTGCTTGTTTCAATTTAAAAAATGATTATAGCTTCTCAAATTGGAAGTCGTTGTTTGCTCTCCTGGTTATGAAAAGTAAACGAAATTTCATACTGTCACACAACGACCGGATCTTAAAATATTTGATAATCGCTTGAGCTTATTGTGTTCCGCCATTCTTATTGTACTTAAAAGAAACTATGTAATGAAAATGATTACAAAAATGTTAATCTCGATAAATAGAAAAATAATATGTGTAAGAATAGCCTGTAGAGGAGAGAATAGAAAAATTCACGAGAATGTGATATATCAGACTGTTGTCGCTATAGATTTTATATATTGCTATTATGAGAACCAATTGTTGTAATGTTAAGCTAGATAAACGTTAACAAAACTGTATGCGTAGCAAATTTAACTGTAGGTACAAGCGGGATAGAGTAAACCTGATAGATATTTAAACGCTGATTGCTTTACAGTAGCCCTAAAATTACATTATTGTCCATGAAACAAATGAACGATTACAGCATTCTAAAAATATAGGCATTGAACAATTGAAGACATGCCTGGAAAAACGGGCTAACCCTCAAAATAAAATAGTTTGTGATAAGTGCTGCCCTCTGTTGTTGCGGCAGAGAGCTATCTTTTCTTGTGCCGGTCAATCATCCGGCAATCAGTTGAAGTTCTTGCGTTTCGTGATATGCTATACATATAATGTCAAAAATGGGCTAACCTATTCATACTCTGTGGCTGCCATCTAGTGGCCTGTCATACATTTGGGCCTTGTGACTGTGATTTCGGCCTTACAGAATAAAAAGGAAAGCAGCTTACATTTATGTCCACATCAAAGGATGGAGTTAGTGAAAAACCCAGGGTAAAGAATTCTTTTCATGTTGTTAAAATTAAAACTAACACGTTCATCTCTGCAAAGCCTTTTCACGATAAAGAACAGAAAAGAATACTTTCAGAATCTGATAAGTGCAAGGTGAGCAAGGTGACATGCATGAAAGTGTTTAAAGACCATCCGTTTAACTTATATTTTAAATGCACTTACGGTGGTATTGAGGATTATGACACTTTGGACATTAGAAGGAAAATATCTGGCCAACTGTGGTTTAGCTGTATGACATTTCCTCCAAAATACAATGGCCCGAGACCTATAAATCCAGCAAAATTAAAACGCTTACTGGATCTGATGAATTATATCCCATCAATTTATTATGAGTACCATAAAACTCTTAAAACTGAGACCACAGCTTCTCACAGTATTACTGATGAAGCATTTTTGATCAGATGCACTACAGCTGAAAAGGTTGTAACTACTTCCCAGAAAGATATACGTACTTATTGAAAAGTGGAATAATCCAAAGCATGTCTTGTTTAAAATCCAAAATACATACCTAATTATTAGTTTTACCTAAAAGGTATTTAAAATGTATTTACAATAAAACTTGAATAAATGGTGACAAAGGTTTTCAACTTATTTTTCATATTCTACTTTTATTAATGTTATTACATTAGTCATGTTTTGGGAGTCTAATAAGGACAACACTGATAACTGTACTGTACTCTTGAGTCTCATAGTCTCAGAAATAAAATAAAATAATCTTAACATATGCTTTCAACCTCATTCACAAAACACCATTTTTCTCCATTTTTAAAAAATGTGGGTTAACCCGTTTTTCTGTGCATGTCTTCAATTAAAATCCTTATTATGAGATGTATCGGAAAGGCTGATGTTAAAGTTGGTTATTTGAAACACATTATTTTGAAGAAATCAATAATTTTTACACAGGAAGTTTTGGTTTACCTCTTAGCAATTCCAAAGTCTACTAATTTTCTTCCATACAAACAGGATCCCACAGACTATTCTCAGAAATATTAAGGCGTGATTTTTATTTATAAGGTAGATACATAACGTATGTGTTATTTTTTGTCAAAACTGTTAGAGCTAATTTTGAAAGAATCGTTAAGTTATGAAGAAATATTCTATCGGATCAGTAGTTTGGGGTAAGAAAATTTTGTTTAAAATCTTGGCCATGCATCCTTGCTTATTGTCACCGGGTAATATAAACTGAACTTTCACCTCTGGCGATGGGCTAATCACCCATCCTGGAATCCGTAATCAAGATACTTTCGATTTTCAACCCGTTGCCTTAGAGCCTAAGGTTTTCACGGTTCAGAAGGCCCTATGTTCCACTTAGGAATTACAGAAATCCAGTCATTTATTATAAACTGAGATTCCTTATGTGACAAAGATGATTTTAAGTTATTTGAGACAGACATGAAAAGTTTAAACATCTCAAACGATTAAGTCCAAACAAAATTGTTCCACTGAACATGTAATGGTTTCCGGAGAGCTAGTTATTGTTTACATAAGTCGTTTATTAACCTGAACAGAAAGCGGTTTACATTTTGGGCATATAAACAGGTCCTTGTATTCTTTCGCCAGTCGGATACATTCCTCATGCACATAATCACTCTAAACTAAATACAGACGCATATCTTTCACTGTGTCTTGTATTCTTTCGTCAGTCGGACACATTTCTCATGCACATAATGACTACAAACTAAGTACAGACTCATATCTTTCACTGTGTCTTCTTTGCACACTCTACAAAACCGAGATTCATTCTTGCCTATCAGTCTGGCTTTTCTGGCTGGTTTCTTGGATAGGACTGGCTGAGCGCTTTGTTTCTTTGGTGTTTGAAGTAGCTCACGAAATGTGCTCGTATTAGCAGCTTCATCGGCTTCAGAATTAATAATGGCCTTTTCGACAATCATCCTCCTTCACACACAGTATGCGAGATGTACTCCATTCAGATTTCCATTTAGCGCACCTGAAGGTCCGGGCTCAGAAGGTGAAGTGTCTCCTGATTTTTGCGGAGTTGATGTGGACAGAGGATCTGAAGCTGCAGTATTTTGCAACTCTGAAGCCCTACTATATGCAAATGCAACTTCCGGAATTGCATTAGGATCATATGGATACAATCCAGTAGCTTTAAAACCAGATGTGATATTAGATATGGTCATACATTTTCCCAAACTTTGGCAAAGATTTTTCCAAAGCGTTGCCTAGTTAACGTACTTTCACAGTAATTGTACCAGTACATCATCACTTCTTAATCCCAGTGCTGTTCAGATGTACGAAATACTGTCTTATCGAGCGGCTGCAGCTCATGAGTTGTGTAGGGAGACAGTCTAACTATGTCGTACATATCTGTGGTCTCCACTTTTTCGTGATCTAGGTGGCTTTCGCTCTTTCAAAAATCAGTAGGCACTGGCCAGCAGGTTAATGGTGACCAAAGTGGTGTAACCATTCGAGAAAGCCCTTTGATGTCATTGATCCCTTTTCTGTCATGTAGTAAATAGAGCCTGGAGGTAGATCGTCAGAAAATTCCGGTTTCATGGGTTTGCCTTTGAATAAGATCATCGGGGGAATAGCTACTCCTGTTGCATTTGCACAAGAGACAACAGTATACTCAATATGGCCTACCAGGCTATGCTGAGTCCACATTACAAACAAATCATTTCACACGTGTAGCTACACAAAGGTTGTTGCATTCATAAAAGTTATTATATAATTTAAAACGGGACAGTTGCATGAAGTAATTGGAAAGGTAACAGGTTTGTAGAAACGTTTTAATGAATCAGCAACACAAGAAGCTTACCTGCATAAAATAACAACACTTGGGCGGCAAACAAACGAATCTTAACTGTGAAATGGCTGTTAGTCACTGCGCACTGGATGTAACACAGTATTAGTTGACGTAGCTTACCAAACGTGAATGAGCAGCCAGCTAGCGGATTACAGTTATAGTTACCAAAAATAACCACTAGGCCATATTGAGTAACAGTCCATATGGGGTACAGTTACCTTAGTTACCGCAAAATCGTCATAGTGTGCAACATTTTTTTTTTTTTTTTTTTTTGTAATTTACGTCCTCCAACTTTAAGTTATATCGGACGATGAGCGAAATGGATGAAATGGTGCTCAAATGAGCCCCGGGTCGATAGAACTTAGAGTTACCAGCCCAACATTCGTCTTTATGGATAAGGAAAACCCCGGATAAAACCTGTGCAGCATGCCTATGTAAAGTGTATAATGGAAGAACCTCGGTCATAGAGAATAATGAACTTCACATCATACGATCCAAACTTTCTCTCCATTCTGTCATAAACCACTTAACACCCTTAGATGGTAATGTACTGTATCGGATATCCTTTAAAAGTCTACATGGGCTAGAACGTCGTCCTTCGGTTGAAATTAGCATTCGTATTGTTGTCTTAACTATGGTGATCACCACCATAACCATAACCTTCATCATCGTCATCTCCACTGCCAAAATTAACACCATCATTATAATAAAAAGTAATCATTACCATCATTTCCCTCTAGTTCTCTCTCTCTGTCTCTCTCTCTGTCTCTCTCTCTCTCTCTCTCTCTCTCTGTTTTCCACACACACTCTTCAACTTTCCCACTCCTTTTCCCTTCCCACTTTCTCTCTCTCTCTTTTGAAGCTGGTGGCTGCATGGCAAACCGTGGCTCCGAGATGAAGAATCTCCTTCTGCTCTGGCTCGTGCCCCTGGCCCGGGTTTCTGTACCTCCCATCTCATCCCTTCCTCCCATGGGTTGCCATGAAATTTGGTCCGCTTGTAATCTAATCCAGTCCAGTCTCTCTCTCTCTCGCTCTCTCTCTCCCTGTGAGTGTGTGTGTGTGTGTGTGTGTGTGTGTGTGTGTGTGTGTGTGTGTGTGTGTGTGTGTGTGTGTGTGTGTCTGTGTGTACCTCTTTCTCTGCCTCTGTGCTTTCGTCATGATAATATGGCATTTGAAAAAGCGGAATAAGCAACTTGTCCTATTGTGTTAATAAAATGTAGAGCGTAAGTAATAATAATTTACTTACGAAGGACTAAATGTGAATATCTAATGGTTCAGTTGAGATGGAGCTGAGGACTAAATTCATAAAAAGAACTCCACTACTAGTTCTTGTGGCTAAAATATTTTTCTTCATACTTGGCGAAATTTAGTTCCTTTTAATAAATAGGCAATTTTAAGTTGGTATTAGTCCCATCTTCAAACATTCTCTAGCCTAAGTGTTCCTTAGATCTTCTTGTCTGACTGTTTGGGTGTTCTTGTATCTGGCATTACATCTATTTGTTTCTTCCACTACGATTAGCTTGTCGTTTATATTAAAGTTCTTCTGTTCTTTCTTAATGTCCCTAATTTTAGTAGGTAATTCAGTGTTGTGTATCTCATAGCACTCCTTGAAATATTGGTACTTGAAAGTTGTAATTTACTTTCGTATTTTGTAACAAATGTATACTGTCTACTTCCTATATCCACTGTAGGTACAATTATTAATTTGACTTTTCCATTCGAAAACACTGCTATTTTATATTGACCAACAGCATTTAGCAATACCTCGGATATCGACCAATCACGATCGTTTAGCTTATAATGAGATTAAAGGTTGCCATTTTATCGGATTTAACGTCAGCTCGTTACTGGACCGTAATAGTAGCAATATGGAGTGATTAATAGCTTACGTCATTCATATCAGTTGTTGGCACTAAACTGAAAACAAAAGCTTCCAAGCTCAAGGTCTGACAATGTGTCTTTAAAGGGATTTGATATCTAAAGGAAACAGTTCTAACTTTCAACTTGGGAAATTTTGTGTTTAATCAATACATATTAAAATAGTATGAATTACCAAACAAATCGTGTTCTTGAAAAAAAGTGCAAGTTGTGATTTTAGCTTATTTAAACTTTAAGGTTAACTATTTTGTATTTCCACTGCTGGTAGCATGGCTAGTACTCCGCAACACATTCAATTGTTCATTTGTTTATGTCGTGATCTGACTACTGATAAAATGGCGATTTTATTTTTTACAACACAAATTAGAAAGTTATTATTTTATTCAAGATATTCGTTGCATCACGTTGCATAACGTTTAGAAAATGTGCTGTGCTACATTTAGACAGCCTTTTCTGCCCTCGAAAGTTTATTATTGGCTATGCAAAACTTTCTTACGAAATTTTAATTCTATCACATTTTAGTTGAGATAAACGTTTGCACACGTAGCTACATTGCTACAGATACATAGTAAATAATAACTATAATTAAATACTTAACAAGTATATACTAGCCTTAAAAATTCATAACGTTTTCATACAATTGTGAGACGCAATTGAATAAAGCAGTTTGAAATATTGACAAAATTACTGAGAAATTAAAACCCATAACTCCAAAATAGTTTAAGGAACAACTGTACTATTTGATGTAAATTATGTGTTTTAAAGAGAACTACTTTTTGGATCGTATAATTCTCTTTCTTTAACATTAACCTGTTACATAAATTACATATAATTTCTCCAAAATCAAGAGGACTTCTCAGGGTATTCTAAGAAAGGTTAACATATATATATTTTTTATTTACCATATAAATATTTGTAATATGTGGTATTTGAATCGAAGTCGTTAGAGCGATTTTGAGAAATTCCAGAATTTCAGAAAAAGCTCCATGTAAATGAGAGTTTGTATTTGGGAGATTTTGTTGAAAGCTTCTGAATTTGGAGATATGAAACGTTAACCATTGTTATTACTACAGTCAAGAATATTTTAACACTGGATTCCTTTTCTAAATGTCTGGATTATAAATAATTTATTGCCGAAATAATTCAATTATTTCCCTTGAAAAGACTGAAAAAGCTATACTTCAGTGAAAAAGATAAACGTTCAAAAATCCTCGTGTTAAAGTGTTATAAACAGTTTGTTCTTTTTTTTTATTCAGCTTTTATCTTTCTGTGTTTCGCTCTGAAAATTTAATCTTAAATATGCAAAAAGTCGATGGTACGTCTATGTCTCTGTATTTTCATTATAGCATTTTTCACGTTCCACGCATTTGGAAATCTTGGCTGTGTTAATGTTTGACACAAGTCAAAAATTAATGTAATACACAACGAAGCTTGCAAGTCCATTTATATCTTTATCCACGATAGCAGTAGTTAACTCGAACACTGCCAGAATAAGAACAATTACGTTTTCACGTCCTCATAAAATAACAAATGAACAAATATTTCATATACCTAATAATTTTTGAAGGTCTGATAGCGATTATGGAGTAAAATAGTACAGTAATGATTTTTCTTTCGTTTTGCTTTCTAAGTCGTTTTGAATAAATAAGGCCATATTGCTTAAACTGCTATTACATATTCCTTCCTAATGAGATTGTATCTATAAATAGCAACGAGGTGACGGGAATGCGAAAGCGTGGAAGTAACTCAGCTCTCAGCTGTATTAACGAGAAATCATCATTACAAACTTTGGAATTGTAGCTGTACAACAATGCTTTGCCCGGGCTTTTCTCTATGTTTTTATTACAGATATATATTCCCAAAAATTACTCCAAACTTTGATTCGTAACACTTTTGAAAGCATTGGTTTACCTTACAGTGTCTTATTTACAGCTAGAGAGATTCACCTTATTTTTATCTCTACAGCTTCTTGAGAGTTTTAATTTGCTCTTTAAATGACTTGTGTAAAATTTTTAAAATGCTCTCAAGGAATCGCAGGGATTGCTGGTGCAACCCAAGGCTTACATGTTGCAATCGTCAAATTACTGGCAACGCCAAGTATTTCGCCTATAGGGTTTTCAGATCTTGAAGGCAAAATGGGCTCTAGTGGGACATGCTTTTCTTATGGAAGAATTAAGTGCCAAATATCTGTTTTCAAATGCGACTAAGCTAAAATAGGACCGTGCATTTAGGTATGAAATTTGTTGAAGAATACGATGGTAGGCAGAAAAGTATTTTATATGCCTCAGTGTACATTTTTAAAAATAATAAAATTTAAAATTTTGTTGAAAGTAGATGTTTAACATATCTCTCGCGTTGAAGGATAAAACATAGTTTTAATCCAAAATAACTGCAATGAAAGACTCTAGATTATTCGCTTGCTCTTATAAGCCACGTTGGTGTTTACAATATATTAATATGTCTAAACATATTTAAAAACTGAAGTATAAAACAAAGTGTTTAGATTCCTCGTTTTTATGGTGGAAAATGTCTTCGCTGACTATCTCTCGTTATATAAGTCTCTAGGAAAATGCTTCCAGCAGCAAAGTTGTCAAGGAAATAATGAACTTATTTTTATCTGCATATAGAGCATCTCCAGAACCAGGGCATCCATGCAAGGCAAATGTTTTCAGCGTGCAAGGCACACAGCGTCAACAGACCTGGTCCATATGTCTTGGAGATAAATATAAAGTAGGTACATTATACAGGATGATCAATTTGAGATGTTAGAAAAGTAAGACCTTATATAAAGGTAACTGTTCAACTTTATTGATTGGTAATGGTACATATTTGTGTGGGAAAGTCAAGAATATTTTATCCAGCATATTAGCACTCAACATGACCGCCATTATGAATGCGGCATAGTTCATACCTTTCATCGATGTTGCGCCGCGTGGCTGCCAGCATCTGAAGTGATTTGCTGAATGACCAATCTCCCTCTGTAGGTCGGCTACATTCCTTGCTCTATTTGCATACACCATTTACTTGATGTAGCACCCCTTCCCATTAAAAAATGTCTGGAGGCGTTAAGTCAGGGGTATTGGGAGACCATGGGATGGGTTCGTGGCATTTACATACTATTTTCCAAGAAATGTATCATTTAGTAATGTGTTGCCTTGATGGAACATGACAGTTGTATTGACTTCTGAAAGCTCACTGGTCGCTATTACACTCGAAAATTTTGTATACCTACCATGCGACACACTGAGCACGAACAACTTGTTTTGTTTTCTTTGCACGATAACGTTGTGATGCCACTGAAAAAATCATTAATTTGTTAATTTCCAACATTTCTGCTTACAGATGTGTAAATAATATCGCTTGCAAAAGTTAAAGGCACATAAACGCTGGCCAATGCTCAAGCGGAGCGCTGTTGCCAAGCATAGTGCATGCACAGACAGAGGTTCTGTACATAAGAGCACGTTTTACGCGCCACCAAAGGTTCTGCCTATTTTTCCCACAATTAAACAACACATTAAATATTCCTAAAACATTAAAATCTTACCTTGACACACGTCATATCAGTGGAAGTGGATTTCCAATCCAGTAACTCGCTTTCCAACTTTGTGTATCTTTCCCAGAGTATCTCGCCCTCCCTTTTTCTAAGGAGAGAACTGCTTCACTACAAATTCGTGACACTGTGTACCTACACCACAAGCTTCCACAAATAATTGCTGGTATTTTTTAAAAAAAAAAATCTACAGTAAAAACCTGTTCACATTAAATACAATTTTTCTGCTTGAGAATGAATCACCTAATGTTTGTTGATCGAAAAGTCACTTGTCCCATCTTCGAGGGACATGTTCACGCACTTCTATTACAAACACTACAGAAAAGATATGTGTATAGTGGTAATAATAATAATAATAATAATAATAATAATAATAATAATAATAATAATAATAATAATAATAATAATAATAATAATAATAATAATAATAATAATAATAATAATAATAATAATAATAATAATAATAATAATAATAATAATAATAATAATAATAATAATAATAGTAATAATAATAACATTTATAATAATAATAATAATAATAATAATAATAATAATAATAATAATAATAATAATAATAATAATAATAATAATAATAATAATAATAATAATAATAATAATAATAATAATAATAATAATAATAATAATAATAATAATAATAATAATAATAATAATAATAATAATAATAATAATAATAATAATAATAATAATAATAATAATAATAATAATAATAATAATAATAATAATAATAATAATAATAATAATAATAATAATAATAATAATAATAATAATAATAATAATAATAATAATAATAATAATAATAATAATAATAATAATAATAATAATAATAATAATAATAATAATAATAATAATAATAATAATAATAATAATAATAATAATAATAATAATAATAATAATAATAATAATAATAATAATAATAATAATAATAATAATAATAATAATAATAATAATAATAATAATAATAATAATAATAATAATAATAATAATAATAATAATAATAATAATAATAATAATAATAATAATAATAATAATAATAATAATAATAATAATAATAATAATAATAATAATAATAATAATAATAATAATAATAATAATAATAATAATAATAATAATAATAATAATAATAATAATAATAATAATAATAATAATAATAATAATAATAATAATAATAATAATAATAATAATAATAATAATAATAATAATAATAATAATAATAATAATAATAATAATAATAATAATAATAATAATAATAATAATAATAATAATAATAATAATAATAATAATAATAATAATAATAATAATAATAATAATAATAATAATAATAATAATAATAATAATAATAATAATAATAATAATAATAATAATAATAATAATAATAATAATAATAATAATAATAATAATAATAATAATAATAATAATAATAATAATAATAATAATAATAATAATAATAATAATAATAATAATAATAATAATAATAATAATAATAATAATAATAATAATAATAATAATAATAATAATAATAATAATAATAATAATAATAATAATAATAATAATAATAATAATAATAATAATAATAATAATAATAATAATAATAATAATAGTAATAATAATAATAATAATAATAATAATAATAATAATAATAATAATAATAATAATAATAATAATAATAATAATAATAATAATAATAATAATAATAATAATAATAATAATAATAATAATAATAATAATAATAATAATAATAATAGTTTAATATAACATTAGTAATATTTCAGCTCGGGTTCGATACATGACTCAACATTGCCGTTTATTTTAAGAAAATAGCACACCACTAGTCTGAAAAAGAACTGAACATTAACTCAGTCTGTATCAAACTGCGTGTACCTCATTTTCATAGTATATGTACTGTTTACTTATGATTGAGGTAAGTGTTGTTTTTCAAGCTTATCCGAGTTGAATGGATGAATGTTTAGTAGCCATAACCATGTGAAACATAAAACGTGCATCGCTCGCGTTATGTTGTAGAGAAAGGATTTTTGTATGATCATCATCAGAAAATAAAATTCTTCCATATTATAAGTCGATATCCGTCATTTTCAAATATTTATACGAGCGTAATTAATGAAGATAATGTTCTCAGTTCAGGTGTGTGAGATATGTGTACACATTCGGCAGCGCTGATAGGAGTGGCAAGCTTAGGATTCGCTGGAGTCTACAGTACGGCCCGTCTCCACATGCTTTTAACTTTTAGGAGGATTATAACTTCATAAATATAATGTTTTACTTTTCTGACTTCTCAAACGGATCACTCTTATTATTAAGCGCATTATTTGTGATTAAATTTAAAGTGCTAACATTTATTCAGAGAATGTAATAAATGTGGCATAAATGTGTTTCACTAGAAATTAACTGAAAAGTATACAATTATTAACCTAATAAAACGGTAACAGTAATAATAATAAACCTGTTTGTGTACGAAAGCGCGGCAATTGCAGCGGTACGTTCCACGGATTCTCCATAAGAGCCATTGTGTCTTCATGACGTGAAAACCACTATAGTAGAAGATATAAAACTATAGAATGTAACGTCTTAATATCTTAAGCTTTCCATATAGAACACAGAATTGAATGAATTATATCATACTTTATGATGAAGGATTTAAGAAGCGGTGCTCCAAGAAGCGTACGGGATTAAAACTCAGAGATGTTGAAATATATTAGCGTGCATTTCAAATAGTAAAATAAACAGCCATGAATATAAATTTTATTACTGGGAAACATTTCAGTGAAGCTGTCATTAGCTGATGTATGTGTTTGCTTGCAGC
Source organism: Mantis religiosa (assembly GCA_030765055.1). Lineage (NCBI taxonomy): Eukaryota > Metazoa > Arthropoda > Insecta > Mantodea > Mantidae > Mantis > Mantis religiosa. The sequence goes on from CM060950.1 coordinate 388,482,976, forward strand.
ACTTCTCCAGAATAAGCTTAATGGTATTAGCATCAGAAGAAGGTTCTAATCGTTAAGCGCTCCCCGAACAGCGAAATGAGGATAATGAAGGAAAGAGATAAGATTAGACTCCAGGCAAACGAGTTTCTAAAGCAAAAAGGAGGAAGAGGCGGTAACGAAGAATGTAATTTTAATTAAGGTGGATGATAAAGCTAGTAGAGTGATTCAAGTGGTGGGGGATACTGTCCAAGAACTTCACACAAATTGAAAACGGTTTTATATTTGCGACAGTTTAATAAACTCTTAAGGCAAAAATGAATTTAGCAGACTTTAATGTTATACGGATGCTATAACACTACAAAGTGGAAGCACTTGTGTTCAAAAGTTGGGGAAACGGGTTTGATTAGACACAAACCTACAAAAATGGCTTCTTTAAGTCGTACATTATAATTGCATTTATTGTGCTTTTGAAAGCTGTGACCTACAGTTCATTTACATTTTAAGGGATATGAATGCTAACCGAGGAAGAAGTCTCCGTGGTTATGCGTGATGTATACGTTCGGGAGTGCTGTGTTTACCTCTCGCTGAACCGGCCACTTCGACCTTGGGATTTCTCGCCGTTTTCGCTTGGTTGGTAGGTGAATGCTGGTAGTGGATTACACAATGGTGCGAATCTTCCTGTCCACGGTTCCCGATACCCGTGGGAATCGGGTACGGCTAAGGACGGGGTTGAGGGAAGCCATTAATTATCCCGGGTACTAGCCTGCAAAGCTAGTAGAAGGTGTGCTAGATCGCCAGGCGGCCCCACCGAGGTCATATCGGTAGCCTTCACCTTGGGTGTTGGCGCGCGTAAGTGGCGTATCCACTTTCATCCCATCTTGTGTCTTAGGACCAGATGGGGGGGAGGCTTGTTAGTAACCCAGGTCTTGCCCTATGGAAAGCCCCACGGAGGACGCCGAGCGCCCTTTATGACAGCTCGGATAACTCCCTGGTTGAAAGAGGCCCGGGTCTTGTTCCTATGGGTTTAAGACTAATGGGAGTAGAACCTTTGGACTCAAACTGTCCACGGTATTAGAGGAACCTCGGGCCGAACATTCAAGCCCCTCCCTGATAGGGAGTTGTTCGGATTGGGTTGGACTCGAGGGGGCAGTGGTTCCCGATACCCGTGGGAGATCGGGTACGTTTCCGGACGGGGTTGAGGGAAGCCATTAATATTCCCGCGTACTAGCCAGCATAGCTAGTAGAAGGTGTGCTAGATCACCAGGCGGCCCCACCGAGGTCAAATCGGTAGCCTTCCCACTTTGGTGTTGGCGCGCGTAAGTGGCGTATCCACTTCCATCCCGTCTTGAGTCCACAAGACCAGAGGCTTGTTAGTCTCCAAATCTTGCCCTATGGAAAGCCCCATGGAGGCGCCGGGCACCCTTTCTGTACAGCTCAGTAACTCGCTGTTCGAAGGAGGCCCGGGTCCTTGGTCCTACGGGTCCAAGACTAATGGGAGTAGATCCTCTGGCATGAATCGAATTAATGAATTGAATTGTCCACCATATTTACCTTTTACGGTACTAGATGAACATCGGGCCGAACATTCAAGCCCCTCTCGAAGCGGAGTGGTTCGGATTGGGTTGGACTCAAGGGGCAGTGTGTTCCCGATATCTGCGGGAGATCTGGTACCTCCGGCCAGGCTTCGGCCACCAGGAGGGGGCAGAAGGTTGCCTAAAATATCCCGGGCACTAGTCTGCAGAGCTAGTAGAAGGTGTGCTAGATCACCAGGCTGCCCCACCGAGGTTATTCGGTAGAGTTCCCTGCGAGGTTGACGCGCGTAAATGGCGTATCCATTTCCACCCGTCTTGACGTTGTTGTCGATGGAGGGGCTTTTTAGACTCAAGGTATTGGTCCATGGAGAGAGCCCCGGAGTTTTCCATCGTTCCCGGGATGTTAGAGGCCGGAGTCTTTGGACTTTCGGGTAGACCTCGCGATAACGTGTCCATCATATTTATCTTTGACGTTACTGAAGGAACCTAGGGCCGAATATTCGAGCCCCTCCCGAGTGGGAGTCATTCGGATTGTGTTGGACTCGAGCGGGAAGTGGTTCCCGATACCCATTGGAGATGGTGCACCTCAGGCGAGGCTCCAGCCTCCCAGTGGGGACGGAGGCTTGCCTAAGAAGTCCCGGGTGCTTGCCTGCAGAGCAAGTAGCTGGTGTGCTAGATCACCGGCACCCCATCGAGGTTGTTCGGTAATCTTCCCTGTAGGGTTGTCGCGCGTAAGTGGCGTATCCACTTCCGCTCTGTGAAGTCACGGGGTGTGGTTCACCTAATCGTACTGTCCTTTAGATAAACAGACCGTGGAAAACTAACAAAAGAAGAATACAATCTGGTATTTAATACTAGAACCCCGGTAGCGGTAATTTTGACCGTTCTTGATATTTGAATAAGTTTAGGTCCGCCGGTTTTTTAAATCGGAGCTTGGACTTTCACGACTTTTCTTAATATAACCTCTAGTTCTATACAGCATATTGTGACAAAAAGGTGAATAGGTATACTAGAGGCACCCCCTTCCACAATAAAATTACCATTAATGAGATTTAACTGAGCAGGTGTTACGGGTAGTAGTCAAATCAAAAGAGCGTGCAAATATCACTGAATGACTAGCGACATCTGCAAACGCGGATAAGATCTATTTTAAGAGTTGAACGTGTAGATGGCACTACGTATGTTTTAACCATTTATTTAAAAAAGTAAGCAAAATAAAGTAAGTAAATGCATTTAAGTATAGCTTTATGTTGGAAATTGGAAATTCAAAATACCGTAATGATTTATCTTATGTAAGGTTTCCAATTGTTAATAGACAGACAAAAACATTAACACAGTATTCTGCATTAAAGTCTACTTATTAGATACAAATTGGCAACATTTGGCAGTTTGCAGTATGATATGGTTGCTGAATAAGTGATGCATTGAGTCGAAATATACAAAGCTAATTATCACTTTTTTAATTATCAGCTTTATGTAAAGCCATGACGTCGAAACCAACAAAGACTGAAAACTATAATATCATGCAAATGTAGAGCCTGTAAGCCGGGTCCATTGTACCGGCCCTAGGTATATTAAACAAAAATAAAAAGCCTAAGCCTTATGACTGCTTGATGATACACGGATTATATTGTGAAAATCTATGGTGGTATTTTGATTCAATACGGATCTGGTATGAATACTGGTGATTAAGGATTGGATATTTGGTATAGCGGTGTGGATTTTGGATGTGGGAAACCAACTATTCGTGTGCTATAAGTGACCATGTGCAAAGTGAAACAGTGCGAATAGAAGTAGTAAACAGTGGTGTTCGCGTTGAGCCCAGTTTGTGAGTGAACAGTGTTTGATGGAATAGAATACATAGTGACGCGTATTAAAGCCTAGTTTGTGAGTGAACAGTGTTTGGTGCAATAAAGTACATAGTGACACGTATTAAGCATAAACCCGCCACAAAACAGCGTGGGACGAAAAGCTGCGTGCCGTTGTTGCACGCAACAAGAGGCGTCACCAAAAAACGACGCCCTCAGCAGGTACTGCGGCTGCAGCCGCTTATCCACGAGGACCTAGAGGCGAAGGGCTACACCGGCGTCCTAGTTCGTCAACTGAAATCACACGGCAGGCCTCTGCCAAACTTCCAAGTTACCCTTGACAGGACCACTCCAAACCAGCGACTTCTGCAAGAAAGAGAGGTATGCCATATACTTGTCACTGTGGAGGTCCTCAAGACAAATAACAACATTACACAATGCTTCAACTGCCAGCAGCTGGGGCACACATTTAAGATGTGTCACATGACCTCCGATGTGTCCTCTGCGGTGGCCTTCACCGCTTAGCTGACTGCCCAAAGAAGGCAACGCAGGACGTTGTACCCCACTGTGCAAACTGTGGGGAGACGCATCCTGCCAGCTAAATGGGTTGCGAGACGTTCCGCAACGAACGCCACCGCCGCCAACTGGCAGCCATAGACAGGGCACCCCGAAGTGCACAACCAGGTCCATGACCCATTGCCAACACGGCCCTGGTCAGAGATGGCGTCTCATTTGCAGGCGCCATGAGAGGGCAAAGCGCACACGTGCCGACACCAACTGGCGCACCTCAAAACAGCACCCTCCTCCCAGGCTCCCTCAGGTAACCTCGGTGGCTTAAAAGAATTGTTGACTCTCTTTAAGGAGCTCAAACTTCAAAAAATAATACCAAAAGTGCAACCATTCATCGGCAGGTTTAAAGGCTGCAGTAACACGTGGGAGAAATTAGAACCTCTCACATGGCTCCTCTAGGACATCTTAGAGTAAATGGCTCAACCAAGAGGAGGCACATCTTTAACTCGCGCGCTCCTGTGGAATGCCGACGGCATCTACAGGCAGCAGCACGAACTTGAAAGCTTCCTGCGGCGTAACAAAATTGACGTTGCATTTATTTGTGAAGCAAAATTAAAGCAGGAGTATACTTTTAAACTCAGGGGTTACCAAATCTTTCGGACCGATAGGATTGGCAGACAGGGAGGGGAAACAGCCATTTTACTAAAAAACAAAGTTGCCCATGCTTCAGTTACGCTGCCACCATAATAGCGTTAGAGTGTACGGCTCTTAAAACACGTGTAAATAACAAAACGGTGATGCTGGTAGCCCTCTATCGGCCCCCTAACTCCCCCGACTGTAGACGCGACCTCGAACAAATCCTTCCTTTGGGGGAGCACGTTATAATGGCAGGAGATTTCAACGCTCGACACCCCTGGTGGTTTTCTAGTAGACCTTATAACATAAAATGACGATCTCGAGGTGTATTTACCCCACGAACCCACCTTTTGGCACAAGTCAGGACACTTCGACCCTGAAATTTTGGACTTCGTAATTACAAAAAAAATGCGACAGTACCAAACAACTTCACTGTGTACCACAGCTTAGACTCCAACCATCTTCCAGTACATTTCGATATCTGTGGCGGCATCACGGCCGGATGACTGGAACAAATTTACACAGATTTGTGTAACTGATGAGATTGTTACGATTTGATGTTAGATCATACCGTTCTGAAAGGCTAAAGAGGGATATTTTTGCACTGGTTTCAACTATATGAAACGAATTTATTGAAAACTGTAAGGCTTCCTACATACCAGGTGCATTCCTTACGGTAGTTGAACAAACTTATCCTACAAAATGCCGCTGTTCATTTATTCAATATATGGCCAATAAACCTGATAGATTTGGTATGAAATACTCGGTGCTTGAGGATGTGAACTCAAAGTATCTCTGTAACGCTATCCCATATCTGGGGAAGGATAATCAGGGGCCTCAGAACGAATCTATTCCAGAACATGTTGTAATGTCTCCAACAAATGCTTTTCTAAAAAAAAGGACGAAACGTCACCGCACGCAATTACTTCACTAAGACTAAGGAAGTTGGGCACTAGTATAATAGGTACTAGATCGAGACGAGAAGTTCCTGATCACCTAAGAAACTCCAGAGCTCCACTTTATGACAACATTCTCATAAAAATAAACTAAGTATTTTGCTAACCAGATACCAAGGAAAGCCACAGAAGAATTTAATTATAACGAGTACACTTCACAACTTATGTGTAATATCTGCAGCCTCTAAGAAACTTCCTGAAGTTTTGCAACAAGACTAAATATGGAGTGAATGTGATTGATCAGATGTCACGATTTTATATCGATCTTGCTGGCACCCACAGATGGCCGATTCATATTTTTACAACATATTGGACCTAGCTACCATTATTGCTTGGATAGTGTTTCGAGAAATAACTGGCAAGAGACCTAGCCCAAGTAGGCTATGAGAAGCCCCCTTGGGAACTAGACAACGATAAATACACACTACTCCAACCGAAGAACACCCAACCCCTAATCGCTGACGACAGTGTCAAGTAGAAGATAACTCCAGACAGAACAAAGCAAGCAATTCGGCATATGTGCAAGAAAACAGTATGTGGAAAGTGCACAGCAGAAGTTAGAAAAGTTCTTAAACGCGTAAAATGTAAACTATAAGTGAATATTCAAAGCAACGAAAGGAACGTTCTCTTTAAGTATTAAAAGTGTTGTCTTAATGTAATAGGTTTAGTAATATACAGATGAGTATTTGATTATTACTTGTTCTATTATACAAAAAGTTGAGTTCTCACGTTCATAATCTCAAATATGCTTAGTTGTACTACTACACTCTATTCCACCATTCTGAGAATTTTAGATAACCTTTTATATTTGAATAAACATGCCGTTGAAAAATACAGAGCAATAAAGAGTACATGTTCATTATACGGACCTTTTATATACTACAAAATAATTTTTTTCTCTAACTCTCCATTTCCACAAGATTGTTAGACAAAAAGTTTAGCATGGAAAATTCGAATGTATACCCTAGAAAAGCAATTTTCCATTAATATATACATACAAAGTGATAATACGTTGCGCCTAGTCACCTAATGATATCAAACTGGAAATAAATAAGTTTCAAAATGTACTCGAAAAAGGCAAAGAAAAAGGGAACGGTCAAAAATGACCGCTACCGTAGTTAACGGTAGCTAGCGAGAGCCGGGGTTCTAGTGTTAAAATAGGCATCAGGTTACAGAATTAAGAAGCCGAGGAGGCTGTTGTTATTGTCCAACATATGTCATTTCAATTCCTTTCGGTGTATAAGGATCAGGCCAATGGATGATCGGTGAAGCGTGGGAGAGCAATTTGTTTTGGGGAACTGACTGCTACGGCGTTCGGTGTGAGACGGACCCTCAGAGAGACCTTTTAATAGGGAGAGGTATGCCTGTGTGGGAAATCCAATTGTTGTTAGGATGTATTATCTAGAAAGTTAGGGTTCTCTCCTATACCCAAGCCTGCCGCCCGGATCTGTTTGCCTGTGTATCCTTCAACCCTTTCGTCCTGGAGATTTCCAGAAGCACAATAGTTGACTTGCCGAAATTCTACTAACTTTCTGAGAACCGCTATGAGTACCACTTTATAAATTTTAAAATTCTTTGTTGAAATGAAACATATATGGCAAATATTAAAGGTATGTAGTTATGCAAAGCATTAAACTGTCCTACTCAGCACATTTATACTTTCCATACTTCTTACTGCCTTTATATCTTGAATTGTGATTGGTGCTTGTCTTTTGTAAAGCTTCTGGTACCTGCATTAACAAATTCCTATCAGCCTTGGCTTCATATCGCTTTTCTACCACGTTCCACGGTATATATCTGTGTAGTGTGGATAGCAAAACTAAAAATTCTAAACATACACTCTCATGAATTTCTCTGATCAGTCTTGGACAAACACTTCTTAAAAAGTTCATTTTGTCATCTTCTTCATATTAATCAAGATAAACGTTTAAAGAAATTGTTTTATTACATATTTATTTATAAGTAGAATAGGAATAGAAGAATGCAGTAGACTGAAGCGATAGTTAAATCTTTTAAGAGCTATTTCTACTTGATATCTTTTACATTCCATTCTTTTTGCATGACCAGGGCATAAAAACGAACGAGAGAAGTATACGATTTTAAATTCAATAAAAAGGAATATCTCTAAAGGCACAAAGTATTTTATTTCACTTAAATTTAGCTTTAATGGGATCTACAAATTTTTTGTGTAGTAAAATTTCCTCTTTTTCTTACCGTTTACCAATTCTGCAAAACTCATCCAGAGTATAGAGAACCCCTGAAGCTATTAAGAAAATAAACTGTAAACATAACTTCATTGATCTTAAAAATATATTAAACATACGGAATTTTAATCAAAAATATAACATCTTGGTCTCTCACGGTCTAGTCGGAAAAACTAAAGTTCCTGACGTTTCGCTCGTACGTGCGTCGAGCATCCTCAGAGGACTCATGGCAAACACTTCAGTTTTTCCTACTAGAACACGGCCAGTAAGCCCGGAAACTTCTACATCTTACTGGATTAATCAAAATTCTTATAGTAATTTTTGAGAAAATAAAAGTATTAGAAATTGTTTCCATGTTGAGGATAGTTTGGTGAGGAAATTTTCTTGAAAATCTTTGTGTGGCATCCTTTGAAGATGCTGAACTTAATACCAAATTTGGTATTTATCTCAATTTTCACACGCACACATACACAGAGGCTTTTTTCCAAGTGTGTGTTTTCTGTTATCGCTTTCTTTTTTAATTCAGGAGACCTCAACTTGTATATCAGTATGGAATTTTGTAAGGAGTGCAATAATATTTCTACCTACTATATATCTGTTAGAGGAACTAAAACCGAAATTTCGAGAAAAATCCAAGCTTTACGTTTAAGTCAGCATATTTAAAGGAGTAACATGATTTCATTTCATTTTTTCTTATTTTTTCAAAAGATAGTTTTACCGATTTTCATACAATATTATGTACTTGAGATACCGCCATGAAAAGTGAAGTGCATATCTTGAATACTCTATATCTAACCTGTAATACCTTTAATTTCGTTAATTTTATAATATTGGGAAACCGTAATTCCTTTGTTGTTCTTCTGAAAAACAAATGTATCAAACAGGTATAGCATTCGCATTTAAATGCACGACTTTTAAATATGCAAGCTAATATTTTAAAGAATACCTCTAGCCTAAAATTATTTTTCCATTAAATTTTTTAATTTAGTTTTATTTTCCCTCTAAATAATGTTATTCAAAATTCATATATCTAGGACATTATCATGTGAAGCAAAATGCATATATAGACTTGCTGTAAAGGGGTGCAGGACCGAAGCCTCACGTACCCAGTTAAGCTTAGCAGCTAACACCCCCAAGCCTCCCGCAAAACAGATGTAATTAGCCAGCAGTTAACATGTTTTTCGACCAGACTGAAATTACGGTGCGTAGGACAGGAAGGAAAATTCTACTTCAGAACGGTTACACTTTCGGCTTTAAGAAGTGTTCAAAAAGTGGGATAGCGCGATGGATGTGCAATGATAAAAGTTGCAAAAGTTCTATTAAAATCTTTTCCACTGAAGAAATAAATGTCTTGGATATTCAAGAGGAGCGTAACCACACGTTAGCTCCTAGTGATAAAATTCAGGGACAGAAAGTACTTTGTGATCTGAAGAGAAAAGCTGCGGAAGATATATGTGAAAGACCATCAAAGCTAATGTACCAGCAATTGAAGAGGGAAAACACGGAAGAAGTAACCACTGGAGTTGTCCACAGTGCAGTTGAGTCCATATACAAAGCTAGGCGGAAATTTCTGCCAAAATTACCCACTAGTGTAGAGGAGGTTCATGATGTTTGGAACACATTAAATGTGAAAAATGTTGAATATTCCCAGTTTTTGCTACACAACGATGCTGCGAAGAACGTTGTAATATTTTGTGAATCAGCAAACCTCAGAGTACTCAGTCAGTGTGATAATATTTGTTGAAGGAACTTTCAAGTAATTCACAAGGTTTTATGCCAGCTATTTACAATACATTCCAATTGTATTTTCACTGTTGAAGGACAAGAAAACTTCATCATATCAGCAGGTATTTTCAACAGCTGTTTATAAATTTAATAAGCTAGGTCTGAAATTATCTCCATCAACAATGTTTTCTGTGGACTAATATTAAAATTCAAGGATGTAAATTTCATCTAACACAAAGCTGGTGACGAAAGATACAAAATTCTGGACTTGCACCTGACTACTATTAATTTTCCGATTTAATTTCTGGACTACATATTTGGTTTGATGGATAGAGTCAACATGAAAAATTCAATGCCATGGCCGGGATTTGAACCACGGATCTTCTAGTTTCCGTCCAGTCGCTCTTAACCTTTGAGCTACCATGGCCAACGCACCGTCCTGACATTAAATTCTCCAGTTGACTCAAATATTTCCCCGGTAGACCACTAGGGGATCTCGCATCCGAGATACACCGTTTGTGGCGACTTACTATTGTAAGTACTTAAGTCACAGGCTTCATCATTTAACTCATATTTGGTTTGTCAATGCTGGATCCTGATACGGTTGGTGACAGTTTTGCTGAAGACTTCATGACAGTGATGCCTATCTCGGGAAAACTACAGATGTTTTACAGTTATTTAGTGGAAATTTACATAAACGAAAATGTACTCTTTTCTTCTTCCATGTGGACAGAATTAAGTTGCTATAGACCAAACTACCAAAGCTTGAGAAAGTTTCCACAAAAAAATACAACAAACAGTTTTACTCCTGCAGCCCAGATCTGCTTGTATTAATTGACTTACTGTAGCAAATTCAACTGTATACTAAAATTGCAATCAATTCCTCAACAAATAAAAAAGTAAATGTGTTATCCACACTTGAAAAAAGTAGAAAATTTCAAAGCTGGAAAATTTTCAAGAATGGAATACGTTATGTCGATTTCTTATAAAACCAAACCTGGAAATTTATGGAAATAAAATAAAAAAGGAAAAATACTGCTTATTTTAAAGACAAAAAATGCGTATTACTGTATGATATAGGTTTAGAATGTCAAAATAACGAATCATCTAAATGCAGATCAATTGTGAGTAAATTACAGAAAACAAATAATGAAGAAGCTGATAAATGTGGAATCTTTTGGTGTGCCGGCCAGTTCGGCTCCTCGTGGTGTACCTTGGGTAACGCTAAACGAACTGGAACAACCACTAATTCAAAATGAAACATTAGAAGTTCATTTTCTTTTCGTACTGGAGCCGTATTTTGTTGTTATTACTCATAAACGCAACAAATGTAACATCCTCAACTAGAAGTATGTAATGCTTCATCAAATATTATAAACACCAAACTAGAACTGATACCTGTTTAACAGTTAAACACAAACAGTTAAACAGTTAAACAGGCTTGGGGGCTATGTAATTAGGGACTGGAACCGGGAGGCTTCAGGGCTATTTTTCTGACCGCGGGAGCCTTCGGCCCCGCACTGCTGTAAAGTATTAAATTTTTATACATTTTATTCATGTACTAAAACGTACAGGTGGTGTACTTTAATTAAAGCATCTTAGTTTAGTTAGATAAATGTTATTCTGGAATTAACTGTTTCAGTGCTCTTAGCTTCGGTTTTCCAGTGCTAGGTGTTCATCTTTTATTTCTTACAAAACCATGACGGAGCAAGCATGGGTGCTCTTATAAAAGCTGACGGTCGTCTTAGCTCCTTTTGTACTGCTCCAAATGGTCTTGTAGTGAATCTGGTTAGAAGCTCCAGTACCCACTCTCGAAATAAAGAGTGGTGATTTCTTATGTCAAGGGAAGCAGTTTCATACTGAAGCGGTTATTTCATGTTTAAATTTTAAAATTAATTTGGTGTTGTCATGAAAAGGTTAATATTTATGGAAATGAAAGTTTCAAATTCAATAGGTCATGAGATGATACACTATAAATGTGATACGATGTAATATTTTTGTTATTGGTGGTTGCAAAAATGACATTACGTAATATGTTGACGTGAAACAGTAGAAGATAAGTTTATTTGGTTGTGATAACAACGTGAACGAAGGAGAAGGGAAAATTAACTGATGAAGTGTCTTTCTGCTTGTAACCTTCGGAGAGTAAAGACGTGTTCTAGTGTTTCTCTAAAACTGTGAAGAGACTTTGCTTGATTGTGAATTTAGCAAGCATGATTTGCGTGTGTGCAAGGAAAGTTTAATTAATACATCAAGCATTACTTGTAAATGGACAACTTCACTAATATAATTTGTATCGGTGAAAAGAAATGTTTTGTAGGAATTAAATCATCATTTCTGCAAGGAAAGAATAATTTTATCATCCTTAAAGATATAATGTAATTCCTCCACCGAGACCACGCCAGGAGGTAAGATCGCTTGCAGTCAAAGATGCACGAGAGCAGCCGAGCAACATCCAGAACCTGACTACAAGATCGTCAAAGAGGTGACCATCAACAACACTTCTCCCATCTCCCCATGTGCAAGGACCCGCTGTAATACACCATAATCGTTGTACTCATTCCTGTTTGTTAGAAGTCCAACTACATGACACTATCCGTGCTCAAACCAAACCCACTACCTGGACAGAGCAATGGCCCCTCTGGGTCTTTGGAACCTTCTAATGAGGTTCTTAGGAACCATTATCATACCCTTTGGCAGTAATCTTTACTCTTATCTGGTAGAAATGTAGCTTTAATAGACTGTCACTGTTGATTTCCGTGAGTCATGTGGGACTTGGGAAGTATCAGCGTACATTCTGGCCGCTACCTTCCTATACGCCCATTGGGTAGAAATCTAATCCCATCACATCTCATTATCTACCAAATCACCATGAATCTCGTTCCCTATGTACGAGATTTAACTTGGCAATTTCTGCAATATCCTTGTCTAGCACGGTGGGATGGGTTTCTTTCCTTGAAGTGGTCAGTCCCTTTTAAGGCCCTAATGTATTCCCTAATTACCTGCTGTGGTATGAGGGTAAGCACAAGCAGGCATTAATGGTGTTGCAACTCCGCGCTGGAAACGTGAAAAATGTTTTTAGAATTTGAGAATATTTTGATTATTATAAACATTGTGTTGGGAATAGCTCTAGACAGTGTCTGTGTTAGATTTAGGAGGCGTGGTAAGAAAGGGGAAGGCTATGAGATCATATGGCAGGGAAATTGATCAATGTCCATAAATTTTTTACAGACGAATGTGGGGCCCTAGAATGCAGAAAGCCTACTTTATCTGTGTCGAGCATAATGAAATTTATATTTGTTAAGAACTCACGCGGAGAACAATTTATGACGGAAAGGCCAGACGTTATGCAAAAAGATTCGCATTTCTAAGAAAAATGAAAGAAATAAAGGTTTCCGGTGCCCCTAATATTGGCCAAGATGAAACGTGGATCAGTATAAATTATTCGAAAACAAAGTGTGGAAAAGTAAAAAGGACGATTCTGAATTTCCACTACGCATCCCAATAGGCAAAGACCAGCGCGGGGAGTTTGACCGGTTTTATTCCAACGCTCTTCCGAGTTTTAAATCAAAATCAAGCAAAGGCTGTCATGAAGAAATTTATAGTGAAGCAATTAAAGATTGGTTTAATAATCATTTGTTACCCAACATTCTCCCCAATAATGCTATAGTAATAAACGGGCATCTTATCATGCTATTCAAATCAATAAGACTCCGATATCATCACTTAAATCAGTAACGCAGTCATGGCTCCGTGACAATAATATTGAATTTGATCCGCATTCCACCAGGGCTGTAATATACGAACTGATAAAGCTGAAAAAAGACGGTTTAAAATTTATTAAATAGACCTGTTAGCACAAATGCAAGACCACACTGTATATTACCTCTCTATCATTACTTCTTATCTAAAGCTAAAGAATTTATATGTGCACAGATAAAAAGTGATGTCCCAAAACACAACATATCATTTAAGCATAGTGACGTAAAGGTGTTGTTTGATAGTGTAGTAGGTGAAGTGTCCGATTAAATCTGGCAAGGAGATTGTGAACATGTTGAAAAGAAAGAAACATTTTGAAATTTATGACAATGAAGAAAGGGAACAGGAACCAAATTTGGAGGATGAAGAAGGATCATCCGCCACTGGTGTATTTGCCTTGCCTGGGAGGCCATAAAAGAGAGAGGGGTTAGAAAGAGATCGTGAGTACGTATTTCTTTCTCTTTCTAAAGAGCAGGGGCCCTATAGGATTGTCACTGCTCTGGATCATTGGGAACCTCTCACTAGCTTCTTGGACAACTATAGCTTATACGTTACGGTTCTGATGATGATTCCTCTGAGAAACATGAAACAGCTTTCAAATGCATGAGGATGTTTCTGTTAACGAATGCTGCAGTGTTCAATAGGGCATGGTTTTCGGCATCTCGCACTACATGCCTACCTCGAGTGTTGCAGTTGAATCCAATAATGTATTGTGTTAAAATTTAGCAGCGAGTTTACTGTCGGATTGCCAGAACACCTGATGTAACCACATTTAAAAAAAATGTGACACAAATAAATTAGATTTACTACGCTTGAATATTTATTCTGAGACAGAATGGCTCTGCTCTTTTGTGAGCTAGTTGAATTATCTTTTAAATCTTTCATATTTGATAACCTTATATGCTTGCATGAGGTATCTGAATTTCTAGCCCCTTCCTTTTATCTCTTTACGTTTTGAGATTCCCTTCAGAATACAAGACGTTGGATATGGCAAACGACGTAACAAAATGACCTTAGAGCTATCAGCTTTCTCTGCGAGGAACGTAATGCCATTTGGAAGATTTGTGTTTTCCTTTCTTCATTTCTTTACAAACTGAAGCTTTAAAGGAATCGGATTACCTTTTGTTTCCATCTTGTTATCCTTTTGTTTTTGTTGACTTACGTGAAGGTTGGCTGTATCAAATATGCAAGCAGAGATGTTCTATTATAGGTTATATCACTCCGGAGATAAAATTGTGCAGCTTTCAAAAAGCGCATTAATGATAAATTTGTACCTGTATACAGAAATAATGAGATTTTTCTGCTCCAAGTGTTGTTAAAAATAGCGCTGTCACTTATCTCTTTTTTTCTTGTTTCTCTTTCCCTCTTCTCTCAATTAAAATTATTTCGCATGATGACTGTTTGACTTCAGAAAGTTAAAACAAGTGAAAAGAGCATCCTTTTGGAAAGTTTTCGTCATTCAAAGAGTTTAGCAGTATATATTTATCTGTCAGATTAGCTTGAAGTTGTTAAAACTTTACACGTCGCTGGCAAAATGGCCTTATCACGATGCCATTCCAGAGAGGATGTTTATTTTTTATCTCTTTTTATCACATTTCACCGAGATATTTTTGTGAACGGTGCAACAACTTTTTTTTCTATAATAAGGTGTCTCGCACAACTGGAGCAGTTTGCACAGTGATACACCTGCAAAACATGTTTACATGGCTCTCTGTGTCATCCGCTTACTACAACTATTTCACAATAAACAAAACTCTTAGCTAAAGTAAGTAGAAGTATTGCATATCATTCAAAATTTTAATGCGGAGATTTCCCCGGAAGTACACATTCTGAGGTGCCCAGAATTAGAAAATGGAAGTTTTAGGAAAAGTTCTATCGTGCGCATTTGCCTGATTCTGAATACATAATTGAATAACGAAAAGTAGATGAAATAGGTATCAGAAATTAAATTGAAATTCAACATCATTTAAAGCTGCCACAAAAAGTTTATGAAAATTCTCCTCCTAAACTACCCTTAATACAGAACATTTTTCTTATTTCTGATGTTCTGAAAAATGACTGTAATGATTAGTTCAACATTTCAATATGAATGCAAATAAAAATTCAAAATCCTCACAAACAAGAGTTAATTTTTAACATAATTTAATTATTAACAAACTCTAAATTCATAAAATCCTCTAATAATTTTTCTATTATAATTATAATTTAAAGTTATGATTTAAATATCATACATTTGACAACTTTGCACCAGAATAAAATGAATATTACTAATTTTCTGGGAATAGCCTTTGAATTCTTCTTCATTCTGAATGACCTTTGTATTTTCGAGAAATCTTAAAATTTAGATAAAATCTTATGGCATAAAAAATATAGATTTTGTAAAACAACACACAGTTCCTGCAAAATAACATTTTTTGTGGCATTAGCTATTTCCGTGATATCATTTGTTTCGGTTAGAATTTTTAAGTAGTTGTAGTTTAGATTAAGCTTGTAATAATGTTTATCTAAATATGTATTGTCACCGTGTGGTATTGTTGTGGTGCTGCCGCAGGCTGGAGCTGGGCGCTTGCCAAGAGAGCTGAGCGCTTGCCAGGAGAGGAGAAGAGATAGATAGAGGCTCCGGAACGTTCTGCCCATTGTTGTGGCCGCGAAAGTCCTCGGAAGTTCTGCAGCTTTCTAGAAACAATGGCTGGAGAGTTATAAATACCGGCAAGGTGTTAGGAGCGGCAGTTGTTTAATGCGACAGTCGACGACTGAAGTGTACCGCAGTGATTTCTATTATTTGTTTTTGTGCAGTAAAACACCGAATCAGCCTTGAAGACAACTGATTGTCAATTTTACGTCTTTTAACTGCAGCAAAAGTTGTTCTAAATTTCTGCAAACCAGATTTCCGAATCTACTTAACCCACGCAGTCACAGTATTTTATTTCAAGTGCTGAAATCATTCTTCAAAAGTAATAAAATTAAGTCTGATATGGAACATGCAAAGGATTTGTCTATGCATTATAAGTTCAGTAATCACTTATATTGCACATTTAAATTCGTTTTTATGGAAAAAAAACCGACCTCCAGTTTTCATGCAGTAACCTTTGAGCTTTCGCTCATGGTTTCGAAATTCTAAAGAATTATGCAAAACTACATTTAAAAAGAACAGAATTTCTCAGGCTGCTTACAGCTAAATATTTAAATGCTGATTCCGCATGTTTTAAGAAATTTCTATCTTCAACTGTTAAATTTGAAGGAAAAAGATAAACTTTGTGTGAGAAAACCACAACATATAATGTACATATGTGAATTTTTATGTGTTGGGATAAGAAATTTTTGAAAGATTTATGCCATAGTCACCTTCTCCATACGAGCAAATCAATTAATTTGTTCTTGGACGTGGTTCTGTGCTCTTTAGAATCCAAGGAGGAGAGTAAAAGCAGGAAATCTTGTGTTTGTGTGTGTGTGTGTGTGTGTGTGTGTGTGTGTGTGTGTGTGTGTGTGTGTGTGTGTGTGTGTGTGTGTGTGTGTGTGTGTGTGTGTATACAAAGGAATTTGAGGAATCGAGTTTACCATTCATCCCAGACTAGCTCATCTCTTGGTATGCCGTACACGCAGCTTGGAGCCAATCAAGTTTTGAGAGGGATAGGACGTTAAGGTAAATACCTCCTGCTTGTGATACTGTGCCATCCAGGACTCCGATACCTAGAGGCCAACACAGTTTCATTGTTACATGTAAAGTAACCTGTTTTAACATCACACTTCATCGAAACCTTTTGCATCACGCATATTCAAATGCAGTAATATGTTTTAGAGGGATACGTGTTAAGTTCACCATCTAAGAGATTAAAATTGGTCACGGTTTAATTATATAAGTATTTCATGATAAAACTATTCTGAATGGATCAGAAAAGATTGTCTTTAAAATACACTACAAACTTCAGATGTTACAATCACATGACTTTACGCACAATTTTTTATTTGTACGCATTCTACTGATTACGTTTCAGGACATTACTTTACCACCTTTTTAATCGAGATACATTTTTACAGAAAAGGTTTGATTGCCTTTTCGTTCTAGTTACAAGCGGTAATACAATATTTAAGAGTGAATTGGTTCATGGTGGTTTTGGAATGCTATACTATTTCATGACATCTGGAGAAACAATTAAATGACTAGAGAATTTCATGAAGTGATAAAAGCACTGGACATTTCTAACCAAAAATAAAGAATGTTACAATATGAAATTCCGAATGGAGTGGACTTAAACAGAATATTCCAAAAAAGTTTAAGTTTAGGATTTTATTATCAAGTCCTAAACATGGCCACGCGGTTCGGGTTCGATCCCAGGCGGCCGCAAAGTGAGATTTGTGGTGGACAACATGGTGCTGGGGCGGGCTTCTCCTGGTCCTACGGGTTCACCCGTCAGCATTCCACCAATTGCTCCTTCGTCATCTTTTCTGTCATTCATCTCGTCCTCATATGTGTCATCCATTTCCTCCACCTTCACACCAGGCATTGGGCTGATCACCGTGTGCGAATCTCGTTCAGGATGAGTTACATGGATAAGGTTTTTTCCGGGGTTTTCCCTTATTCTGAAAGACGAATGCCGGGTAACACCAAGCTCCATGGACCCCGGGCTCATTTGAGCACCATTTCACCCACTCCATTCATCGTCCGATATGACTTAACGTTGGAGGACGTAAATTACAAAGAAGAAGAAGAAGAAGAAGAAGAAGAAGAAGAAGAAGAAGAAGAAGAAGAAGAAGAAGAAGAAGAAGAAGAAGAAGAAGAAGAAGAAGAAGAAGAAGAAGAAGAAGAAGAAGAAGAAGAAGAAGAAGAAGAAGAAGAAGAAGAAGAAGAAGAAGAAGAAGAAGAAGAAGAAGAAGAAGAAGAAGAAGAAGAAGAAGAAGAAGAAGAAGAAGAAGAAGAAGAAGAAGAAGAAGAAGAAGAAGAAGAAGAAGAAGAAGAAGAAGAAGAAGAAGAAGAAGAAGAAGAAGAAGAAGAAGAAGAAGAAGAAGAAGAAGAAGAAGAAGAAGAAGAAGAAGAAGAAGAAGAAGAAGAAGAAGAAGAAGAAGAAGAAGAAGAAGAAGAAGAAGAAGAAGAAGAAGAAGAAGAAGAAGAAGAAGAAGAAGAAGAAGAAGAAGAAGAAGAAGAAGAAGAAGAAGAAGAAGAAGAAGAAGAAGAAGAAGAAGAAGAAGAAGAAGAAGAAGAAGAAGAAGAAGAAGAAGAAGAAGAAGAAGAAGAAGAAGAAGAAGAAGAAGAAGAAGAAGAAGAAGAAGAAGAAGAAGAAGAAGAAGAAGAAGAAGAAGAAGAAGAAGAAGAAGAAGAAGAAGAAGAAGAAGAAGAAGAAGAAGAAGAAGAAGAAGAAGAAGAAGAAGAAGAAGAAGAAGAAGAAGAAGAAGAAGAAGAAGAAGAGAGAAGAAGAAGAAGAAGAAGAAGAAGAAGAAGAAGAAGAAGAAGAAGAAGAAGAAGAAGTCTTTTCAGTGCACCAGGCTGACACAGTGATATAACATTCTATGAGCCAATTCGAAGGTCCTTTTTCCGTTTGCCATGTCGTGTTAAGTGTGTCCATCCGGATAACTCTTCCACAGATGTCGCAACAATTTATGTTCTTTATCAAAGTGGGGTTGTCAGCCCCACGCTTCAACCCGCAACCTGGAGGACCAGGTCTCCCTATTTATGTCCCAGGGAGACAGGGTGGTCCGGCTATACTCCCAGACATTGGGTGCCTCAGGTACCTCGGGGTCGGCGCTTCCCGTACCCATAATGGGCCCCTGAGGGAGAGCGTATTGCATTCCACCCTAAAATCGGGCAGCGAGATTTGATTGAAGATCTCATGATTCCAAAAATATCATTTTTAGAAAATAATAAGTATGTGTGTCTGTAAACATAATAACTCTAAGGCAAAAGATCAGTTACATGCCTATCTTGATATTTAAGTTTATCATCTTCCAAAAAAAAGTTGAGAAGAAAATGACCCCTCCTCCAAATTGTTCTCATAGAAATAAATTTGAGAATATTGACTTTCTTAAAAATATCTTTAAATTAATAGCGTCGATCTAGTTTAAGCGCACAATATATGTTAAGCAAATGTGTTTTATGGACAAAACCGTTTTATTATTTTGTGTTTTTGCTGTTCATTTTTATTTTCTATACTACATACTTGTAGTAAAAATTCAAATTGAATTTTTATTTGCAAAAGCTCTTTAACGGCTGTGTTCTCAGAATCCCATACTATATTGGGCGGGAAATTTGGCTTAATTTTGCTCATAGGCATCCTTATGAGACTTGAGGTTCTCTTACGTGCCGTAAATCTGTGGCACAGTGTCATCGGCTTTATTTCCCTTCCAAAGAAAGTTATGTTCAGGACTTTTACACCCGCTAAACTCCAAACCTTCCACAGAGTTTGAATCCGCATTTACAGTAATTGGAGGAAGTGTTTTACTACATCCAAAAATTGGATACTGAGATATCATACAAAATTATATGTATGTTTTTAGATTATTGAATCCCTGTGACTGTCCTCTGTCTATCTGTAATTATGTAGATGTATTTATATTTCTGTCTGACTCAAAAACTGAAAGTCTGTGACATACCAAGTAGGATTTACGTTCAACATCTTCCAAGGATGCGAACACAAATTTAAAACAAAAAATAAGTAAATAAGACAAAAATACATATCTATGTCTCAAGCTGTTTATCTATCCTCAGACAAATGGAAATTAATTTTACTTTCATACGACCATGTGTAAAACAAGGTTTAGAAAGGTAGAGTCGTAGTGAAAAATTCAATGTCATAGCTGGGATTTGAAGTGCAGATCTCGCGGTATCCGTCCGGCTGCTTAAACCATTGAGCTACCATGATGACATGCCAGCACGGCATTAAATCCTGCAACTGTCTCGCAGATTTTCCGGTAAACTACTTTGAGATCCCACACTCCGTGATATACCTAATTATGTTAATGGTGAGCTACTGTGGACACGGAGTTCATAGTTTAGAACACTATTAGGTAAATTAATGGAAGCTAATTGTTCATTCACGCTAGGCGAGTGTAGGGCAAGGTTTGAAAGGATAAATTCTTTCAAATTTGTGCTGGACTTATTCATAGGTAAGAACTGAAAAGATTGCTATTGTTTCTTGTACGAAGAACATTCGAACCAATCACCTATAAAGGCACTTCAGGCATTAGTGATAATGAGTAAATGTCAAGAAGCTTTTGAATCACCCGCTATATTTCCAGTGATACCTTTGCATTGACATTTACTATAAGCAGCGGAGAAAATAAATCGGGTTACCAAAGTTATCAGTACCTTAAAGCACAAAGTTCTATTTAGGACAAAAGCTAAATTGTTTTTGGCCAAAAATACAGAACGTTGACCTTAAAAAGTTGGGTGTATATAAACAACACACAAATACTACCTTTAGCATATATGGTTTGAATACTTACGTCAGTAGTAACCAACTCTAGCGATGGACACGAAATCCATTTATTATATACAATGTATTATAAATAATCCCTTTTGTTGGTAGATGTCCTTTATATATTTTGTGTAATCGATAGGGTGGCGTCGTGGGTTAGGACGCTGTACTCTGGTTCCCTACCACGGAATTCGTCCACCCATGGAAGTGCGAATTGTAAGTCCCGGGTATAGAACCGGTGCCCATTCAGCATCGTGGGGTTTTGAGGAGCTACGATAGGTAGCTTTCCGGCTGATGCGGACCATATCTCCTCCCGTATGGTTGGATAATCGCCCCCCTCTACCCTGCGTATGTGGGCGCACGGCTGGCAGTCGGATTGGCAGTCCCTGGCTCGTCTTTTTTTATTTTTATTTTTTTTTTTTTGAATAAAATAGCCAGTTTTCAGGAAATAAAAACCAACAAAGATGTTACCGAGAAGGATGGCTCAGGCTCTTTCGTCCTTGGCCCGCATTTTTTTTTTTTTTTTTGAAATCATGGAGCAAATGGACAGTACATTGAAAGACTTTGCGCTTTTTTTATTCTGTTTTTTTTTTAATTAAAAACATCTCTTTTTGTTTTTAAAGGAAAAGGGAAAAGGAAAAAAGTCTATTTATGTACTAAGTGTGATTGGGAAGAAGGATGGGCTCTGATATTTTTTTTTTGTTTTTGTTTTTGTAAGTCTCATAAATTAAAGTCCAGGTGCTTATTCAGGAGATTCCATATGTTAGGGTATCGTCTCATCCTATATCTTTGAGCCTTTAGACATGATTTAAACTCTATTAAAGTCGGTTGCTCGGAACTCAGGCAGTAATGGTAGAAACCAAAAGTCAACCATATCTGTGGGTGCTCTGTTGCTACCTTCTGGAAGTTCCAAGCTAACAAAACTGAAGTTACAGAATTTTCCGACGTTACCCCAATCATGTGTCCCGTCTGCTTCTTGGTCCATTTCCAGATGTCACGTACCATTACGCAGCTGGTTATTCTATGAAGTTGCGTATCTACGTCTCCACAATGTTTACACCACGGCGCCGGCACTATATTGTGTTTATGTTTCTTAGCTTCCGTGGAAATGATTTCATTTACAAACTGATACAAGGTTACTTTCCAGTACAATGGTACAAAACGTTAGCCGAAGAGTTTCCATATATTTTTCCAGGGAGTATTTGGATATTTGAGAACAATCGCCGGTACTGCCAAGAAATCCTTTAATAACTCCTTATATATAATTTTGGATGTCAACGTCTTTGTTTTCTTTGCAATTAAAGGCAAAACTCTCTCATAATCCTTTCGCACCTGTCGAAAGGCTGCAGGAGCTACCATATGTGCGCCGATCACTTGTTTGCTGAACTGTATATCCTGTTGGCTACTTTGGCCATTGATGACTGTCAGGATAGAACGCAATAACAGGGCACGACACTTCACTTGCACATCCACCAAACTCCATCCGCCACTATTTATGTCCCTCCGCAACTGTGGTCGGGCAAATTTGTAGTACTGATTCTTCCAAATGTAATAGCCTATTGCCCGTTCTAACCGTTGTGAGAACTGATGGGGCATCGGAAGCACCTGTGCCACGTACCACAGCTTCGCAAGCACAAAGGTATTCACGTGCCAAATTTTCTGCACAAAATTAAAATTCCTCGTCAACTGTGAGGTCAATTTATATATGCAGTGGTTAACAATTCTTCTCAAGTTTACTGCGATCAGGTCCTCCAGGCGGGGTGTTAGCAACAGACCTAGGACCTTAATTTCGGATTGGTGTGTAATCCGAGCGTCCTCCATTGTCCAGTTATTCAAGGCCAGGAGATGTGATTTACTGTAATTGATCAAAGCCCCTGACGCACTCTGATATTGTAGTACCGTTGGTTCCATTGCTGTGAGGTCACCAGAATCCGTGAGCACCAGTGTAATGTCATCCGCATACGCAAATACTCTCTCAAGATTCAAGAGGTTTTTTCTCCTTTAGAGTACGGAGACTATGCCTCTTATTAAGGGTTCTACACACATCGTATATAGGATCATCGACAGTGGACATCCCTGACGGATGGACTGTTCTATAAGCACTGCCTGCGTAAAAAATCCCTTTACTTGGATTCTGGAATATGCCGTTGCATAGAGCCGTTGTATGACATTCAAAAATGAGGGAGAGAATCCAAAGCGTCGTAGCACACCCCATAGATAACCGTGATGAATTCTGTCAAATGCTGTGGTAAAATCCAACGCCAAGATTGCTACCGGTTCATCAGGTGTGCGCTCACATTCAATAATGGTATCTCGCAACGTCCTTAGAATATGCGTAATCGTCCTATCTGGGATTCCACAGGTCTGTCCTTTCCCAATAATGTCAGGCAGGTATCTCTTCATCCTGTTGGCGATATTCTTGGTATATAATTTGTAATCTGAATTTAAAAGCGTGATTGGGCGATAATCGTTCACATCTAGTGCTGCCGCATGTTTGGCAATGAGCACAATGACGCCTTCATTAAATCCAGACATGATTTCCGGACCTCGCTGTAACTCCAACATTACACCAAGCAAAGTATCTTTTATTATACTCCAATTGTCACGGTAGAACTGATACCCAATACCGTCGGGTCCTGGTGCAGAAGTCATACTGGCCGACGCTAATGCCGTGCGCAATTCTTCTTCCCTTATGTCCTCAGTCAAGGCCACGTTCATCTCCGGCGTTACAAGTGGTTCAATTAGCGTATAGACATATTCCTGTGCTGCTCTGTTGACATCCACTGCAGCAAATCTGTGGGTAAATGTATCCTGAACCTCCGTTAAAATTTCTCGTGAGGTCGTCAGTAAGTTTCCTCCCGACGAACGTAACTTGGAAATATATTTTCGTGTCACTGAGTGCTTTTCGGACGCTAAATGATACAGGGAAGTTCTCTCCTCGTCCTGCACCGAGCGGTCGCCCGCTCGGATCTGTGCTCCCCGGCAAAGTTCCTCATGTAAACAACAAAGCCTTTTTCGGACGGCAACAATATGTTGCGTCACGTTTCGGCCATCACACTGTTGCTGATACAAGTCATTTAGCAGGTCATAGTAATAATTCAACCGTTGACGTCGCACCTTTACCCTCTCAATACCTTCACCTTTATAAAAATTACGGATGGCTGGTTTGAACGTATATAACCATTGTTTCAGCAAACTGGGAGTCCTGTTTTTAGCAGTACGCTTCCACCTCGTCCACAACAGTCGAAACTTTTCTCGGATTGACTCATCCTGGAGGAGCTCACTGTTTAGTTTCCAATAACTTCTGCCCATTGTCGGTGTCCGGGTGGTATGCACCAGCGTCATCATCAGCGAATGGTGGTCACTAAAAGGTACAGGTCGCACTCTCACGATGCGGATCTGCTGCTTCATGGTTGTACTAACATACATTCTGTCGATTCTGGAAGCCGTAGTGTTTCGGTGAAAGGTATATTCAACATAAGTGTCATAGAGATATTTCCATGCGTCCTGCAGCTCCAAGGATTTACAAATACGATCTAACATAGGGGACGGTTGGTAATGTCCAGTTTAGTCTTTTGCACTAAGCACACAGTTAAAATCCCCTCCGAAAACCAATTTGTCCTACCGATGGCTCAAAAAGAAAGGCAACTCTTTGGCAAGAAAGTCTTCCCTTTCCTTACGTCTGTTGGAACCTGAAGGTAAATATACGTTAACCAGTAAAAGATTATTTTCCGTTAATAAGGAAGTAATTCGGCCACTCGCATGTTTTTCCGTCAACTGCACCCCCAGAGACGAGCGACAAACTATGGCGGTGCCCCGTTGCTCCTCACCCACATTGGAAACAAAATTATACCTCGGGCCAAGAAAGTTTAAGTGGGGTTCATTGTTCTCTTGCAAAAACAAAAAATCAAGGTCGTGCTCAAATGTAAAATCCCGTACCAGCGCTTGTTTAGTTCTACTACGTAAACAATTTACATTCACCGTCGCAAATGTCCGAAGAATCACTACCATAAGGAGGAACACTGAAGGAAGCAGTGTTTCACCACGTACTCAACCATCCAATCACTGTTCCACAGATGTATGAGTCTTTTTAGCCTTACGCTCTGTTGCAGTCTTTTTTCGTTTTTCCAATCGCGGGTCACGTCTACTCACTCCGCCACTACGTAACGTACCCCTGGACTCCAATCCACGTTCACACACTAAATCCTCAGAGTCCATTTCCTCTTCCGAAATCGTCGGAGACGGTGGTATGTCAGTTGTTCGTGAAGCAGGATCTATGGTTTGAATTTGGACCTCCACAGTTTCTTCGTTCTCCAACTCGGGCACTGCACATTCCTCCCCTATCCCCTTGGTAATCAGAGGTGTCTTCACACTGGTTGGAGAGACTAGAGTAGACACTGGCTCAGAGTGTTCCAAGGTTACAGCAGACACTTCCGGACTACACTTCCCTTCTTCGGACTGTCTGAGGGGTGGAAAGTCTTTTGCCACAATTGTCTGTTCACCTTCCTCCTGCTCTGTGCTTTGGGTCGGTAATTGGCGGTCATTATTAATTGTCTGTTCCCCTGAGGTCAGCGGTATTCGTGGTGTTGGCAAATTCCCCGTTACCAGCTTGGCCCATGTAGTCGACTCCGAAGCAGTAGTCGGTGTTCTAGGAACGAATCTGCGGGGACACTGATTACGTAAATGACCAGCGGCATGACAAATGGCACAAGTGATAG
Source organism: Mantis religiosa (assembly GCA_030765055.1). Lineage (NCBI taxonomy): Eukaryota > Metazoa > Arthropoda > Insecta > Mantodea > Mantidae > Mantis > Mantis religiosa. The sequence goes on from CM060950.1 coordinate 388,508,212, forward strand.
GTTGGTCAGGGTAACTCACTAATGCGGAGTAACCATCAATATTCAAAAACGAAGGAATATGCTTTTTAGGAGCATAGTAACGGAACGAACGCCATTAGAAACCTTATAGCGAAATGTTTCATTCCAAACATCTTCCTTCACCTGTAACACAGCACCGTATGGCTCCAAAGCTCCCATCAACTTCCTATTGTCGAAATTCAAGGGTAAATTGTACACTTTCACCAGCCGTCGTCCAAATCCAGCTACATCAATAATCACCTTAGTGCGCTGCCCGTTTGACAGTACAAAACTAGCTTCCCCATTTGACTGTGTCAGTACTCTTGTGACGAGCTCTGGCGTTGTGCATTTAATAAAAATTTGTCTAGAAATTCCATTTAGCTGCAAACCTGTGACGTCAGTTTCATCCAATTTTAGTGTGTCAAAAATCCACTCATGAATTTCATATGCAGTCGGTCGAATGATGTCACGTTCAACAAAGCTAACAACTAAAGTCGTTGGTCGGTTTTCCATTATTATTTCTGTCGTATGTAGTAGTAAATGTCAATATACAACGAGACTACTATTACTAGCAGTATTCGACGAACACAAACAATACGTATCACTATTCACTAGGCAACACGTATGCTGACGTAAACACGCTTAGCAGCACCCGTGTGTGACCTTCCCTCTCGCCGGAAAGCGAGCAACTGCGTTTGTGGGCTGTTATGCTGTAGATTATTATTATTGATAGGGGGAAACATTCGCATAATAACAACTGCCATATCAATAATTGGTGCTTATTGAATATCCGATGTAATACATAGATCATTCAAAAATTAGTGGCAACACTGCTTGCATTTGGCGCTGTCAGCGGTAAATCATGTAAACTGATAACAATGAAAAATAAAAGCACCTAATGTTTGTTAGTTGTGACTGTGAAGGCAATAATTTTAATTCATAAGGCATTCTCAGTAAGCTTAATTGTAGGCTCTTATATTAAGCGCTCTAAATATATTTAGTAAATATGAACAAAGATGATTAATTAAGATTCAGGTTGCAAGAGGTATAAATGCTCGAAAATGCCATACAGAATTATTATAAGTTGTGGTAGACAGACTTTACCATATCGTACCGTGGCTAGATGGGCGAATGAAAGGGAGCACTTCATGGAAAACTTGGAGCTTGCAGACCGCAATCAGCAAGTGTAACTCGTTACGTAGTCATAGTGAAGTCTTTATGTTCCCAAGGTGATCCCTGGGAGAAATGAATGAACCAAAGGACGACCAAATCTGAAATAAATGCTAGGAAATTATGGAGACGGGAAATTTGTGGCAGAAATTGAGCTGGCATTAGCTTACCGACCCCGGGACACCATGACTACAGAGAACCACCTAACGAGAATCGACCCCGGGTCTTCCCGAATGCGAACCACATATTTCAAAACATGTAGCTTTAATCTGGACGTGTTCGTATCAAGATGTACCTGACAAAGAAATGGGAAACAAAAATTTTTTTCGCACCTGGCCGAAAGCACCCACAACAAAGATGAATTACTTCGCCTTTCACAACAGAAGTCCAAGTAAGTGACCTTACCTACAGGTATTTACTTAATAAAAACTTCATCTCCTGTATGTAATGTGCTCGTATCAACTATGTGAAGAAGAATGCAAGAAATGCAAAAAGCAATAAATAACAATATATATCCTTGAAGAAAACAAGTAAACATTTACAATACCCTATTATAATCCTTCTTGAAATGGAAGCCTTTGGTAAAGGACAAAGGTTACACAACGGAGGAGCAAATCTCATGCACTACTCGTACCACTTCCACACATATCTATTGTTGGTAAAATCTCTCAGGAGGAAGCGATGAAGTGAGGAAACCGCAGGAGGCCACAGGCTCGCTGGCAGAGGCGTGCGGAAGTCTAACAACTACTGAGAGATTTTATCGCAACGACAGGGGGCGCTGCTTAGCCATGAACACTCTCAGTCCAGTGTTGACAAGCGTGGCCCTGCGTGACAACAGCGAGCATAAAACGCCGCCAAGCACAGAGAACAGAAGTTACACTGTGCAAGCATCCTCTCCCTTTGACCGGCACCACCATATATCATGAACCTGAAAGAACCCTGAAATATGATGGAATAAAGAGGCATGATGAACTGAAAATCGTTGCATTCATCTAAAGACAGATGGACCATGAAAAAACCCAAGTCATAGTGTGACCACCCAAATTTAATTCCCGCATGTTATCACGCGACACCTCGCTCAGTAAGCGGAGGCTGATTGTTCATAACAATTGATTGGCCCATTTTAGAAAGACAAGTAGGAGATACAAACAAAAAAATGTCAACTCGTTGCGTATGGCGCAACAGCCCCTGTCGACCGGACTGCCGGACTCACGCCCACATATGCAAGTCAGAGTTGGGCAATCATCCAACCGATACGGCGAGATGTGGTCAGCATCACGGCACCCCCAGCAGGAAAGTTGGCTTTCTACACCAGGGTTCGCTAATCGCAATCCTGCCACGCTTCCTTCCCAGATTTTCTTCTCGGTTATCATTTCTTTGCATATATCACCAGTGTCCATTTAGTGCCCAAGGATTTTCTCTTCTTCTTATTTCTCCATTTACCTTCCTCGTGTGGTGAACATACTCTCGAGGAGCAAAATCTTGATCACAGAGAGTACCCAGCAGAAACCTGGTATCAGAGTGAATAAGGAGATGATAATAAGGGCGACATCGATGAAAGAAAAAGCGATTATGAAAGAATTGGAGAAATGAATGGCGGGGAAAACCGAGGAATACCCGCCCTCATTCGCTATGTTCACGCCAATTCAAAGTGCGGCCCCCTGGGTAGGTGGGAGCGGTTTTGTCACGCGACAGCGGCACTGCCATAAGAAATACCAGGGAAAAGAAAATTGCCAGGAACTTTGGTTTCAGTTTTATTATCTGTATAGCCCTAAGACTCATTTTAAGTGGTGAATCTTAAATATATACTACACTTATCCTACCCTCTACGCCACTCAGTATTCTGTAATCTCGAGTTAGCAGTATTCCACGCCCTTTGATTAGTTTTCTGTTCCTCTAACTTTTTATTTCATTTCGCCTCTTTCCTCTGCGTGATTCTAATTAAAACTTGCAGATACAAAGACAAAGTTTCCCGGCCCCACCCTTCGCAAGGTGAACACCCAACAGGGAATTATTTCAATGGTTTGTCTTTCCAAAATTTAATAACGATTCATTTTCAGCGTATCTAACATTTCCGTAGCGGATGTGGCTCAAAAAATGTGGTGAATGTTGAAGTAAAAAGTAAAAAGTGATGAAGGTACACCTTTAGCTTGCTCTACCAAGGTACATTCCAACTAAAACGTTGTTACCTATACTTCGAGAGCCATTACTTATTTCTTGTTGCAAAGCCAAAGGGCGTTTAAAGTCTCTTCCTCTTAGTCACATAGAAACACACAATGATGGTAAAGTTAAATTATATCCACAAGAACATAAGCACAAATATTCCTATAAACTTAATAGTTAAAAATATAGAGTAGCTGAGTTAAAGGTAATAAAGAGCACAAGGAAATATGTATACAACTGTACTGGACTACACTACGGAGGGGATTCGGTACGGAGGTCCAAACTTGGTCTATTGTATCTATACCCCAAGTGGGACGAAGGAAGGATGAGTCGAGGGGAGACAAAGGGCGGCAGTCCCAAAGAGCTGGAACAGTGAATAGAACAGGTTTCCTATACTTTACCGGTTGGAAACTCCCCGGGAGTTCAATTTAACCGGCATCCCACCTACCGTAGCTCTGAAACGGTCCCAACAGACTGGGTTGGGAGACTGGAGAAAGAACTTTGCCAAGAGCATATCATCCTACCAAGTAACACCGGGACACCCGCCGACACTTCTATCCTGAAAGAGACCACCAAATGAGGGATGATGTGAAATGATAATGGGGATAAATGGAGGAACAGGAAATTCGGGGGATGTAATTGACCTACCTAGCATTCGCCTAGCGACCCGAGAAAATCCCCGAAAAACTCCATGGGTCAGGTAGGTTGGCCATGGGAATCGCAAGCGGACCTCACGAATGCAGGCCATAGACGAAACCGCCTGAGACATCCCGCTCGGTATAAAACAACTGAGTATTTATTTTATTTTGCTTCATTGTCCGCTGTATTGCACAAGATATGACGTCAGGACCGACAGGAAATTCTTAAGTCTCCAAATGTTAACCAATTATTACGCCAGCTAGCAGCAACTGTTACATGATAGGTTAGAAATTTGGGGTTCTCTAAAGCGTTACTCTTATTTACTTACAGAGTGAGAAGCAGAAAAGTAAAATAATATTTATTTATTTTATATTTATTCATTTATTTATATTTATAATTTATTAATAATAAATTTAATAAATAAATCGTGTCGACTTATCATCACAAATAAGGTGATGTACCTCCTCCAAATCCTCAGGATTTTCCAAATCATATACTTGACTCATTTTCAAACCCATGATTCACAGTAATAAGTAAGGTACTCTCATTTATCTTGCATATAAACAACCCAACAACTTATATCAGCATTCTCTAGCAATGACATGGTTGCATTCGATAGCAGCGATAATGAGTAACGTGAGTTGACACGATGTATCTGACAGATACAACAGCATACACGAGATGACGTTTGCCTCGCCTGCAAACTTAGCATTAGTAAAATTGTTGAATCTTAAAGGAAACAATAACAAAGGTATGATGAAAGGTGTCCTGGCTCGGCAAGTACTTAGCTCTATTTATTGCCATAATAATGAAACAAACTTAGGCCATGTATCTCACAGATAAATGCGTGACTAACGAAGGGTTAAAGCTGTACGGGCTCCGATGTCTGGTGATTACATTCTTGCCTGGTGCATTCAACCAGAACTATGTTGCTTAGTTTTAGAACGTTCCTGGGTAGCATTGAGTCACGAATAAAGTAAAAGTATAACCTCTTATATGATCCCTACAATGAATGACCATACGATTATGTTAAAACGACTTGGATTGGGTGCAACTGTAAGCATACCTTTTCTTATACACAGGCAAGACAACTATTGTGGATATTTACTTTAAAGTGTGAAATGCTGTATGGCATCACTTATCTGGCCTTTGAGCTTTGAACTCAATCCCTTCTGTGCTTACGTACAGAGGCCGACAGATGTATTCGAATAATATAACATGTAACATTGCACGTGTTATAAATACTGTAATATTTATTTTGTAGCGTTGAAGTTAAACTTGTAAACATTAATCTTTTGTCTCTCGGAAACAATATTTAAAATATCACTTTGTATGTATTTATTATACAATCTGCGCTGTATTTATCCTATTGTCTCTATTATTGAAGGACATAAGTATTCGAACGTACCCAATTTAACAGAGAGAAAGGTGCTTGGGCGTACCCTACACGCGCCTACCACATAGCAGTTGTGTTTATGCTAAGCCTTGAGACCGTGTGCTCATAGTTATTCAGCCGACTGTGAACTCACAGGTAATATGGGACGTAAAGGTAAGGAGACAGCCGTGGCAGAGAGGAAAATCGTGATAAATATGTACAAACAAAACAAATCTCTCTCTGAAAAGCCAAAACCATTAACAGAAGCAAAATTACATTGTTCTGCATAATTCAACGCTTCAAACAGACAAATACTGTTGTAAATAAACCTAGAAATGGCGCTCCTTCTAAACTCAGCCCCAGAGACAGAAGGCAAATAATAAAAGTGGTGAAGCAGAATCCGAGAGGCTGCATCTGAGATTAGAGGATGCCTTGAGCAATATTCTGGCACTGTGGTTCACACCAGAACATTTGAACGGGTTTTAAATAATACTGGGTACAATGCCAAGGATGAAACGCGTTCCTAGGCAGAAACCATATGTTAAAAGTGAGTAAGAAAAAGCGTATAGAATTTGCTAAACAGTATGTGGTGAAACCAACAGAATTTTGGGTTAAGGTTCTCTGGTCGACGAGAGCAAATTCTGTTTATACAAGAGTAATGGACGTCTTAAAGTGTGGAGACTGCCAAATACAGAATGGAAACCTAATAACATGGTAGCTACAGTGAAACATGGTGGCTATAGTGTGATGGTATGGGGCTGTATAACTTCATCTGGCTTTGGGAACTGGTGTTCATAGATGGGATCATGTACAAATTTGAATACAAGAGGCTTCTTCAAAACAATCTTAAAAAGAGTGCAGAGAAGCTGGGATTAGGGCATGATTATTACTTCCAGCAAGACAATGATCCGAAGCATACTGATGAAATTGTAAGGCTTTGGATCGTGTAAAACACTCCTCGCACTTTGAAGACACCTCCAGATTTAAATCTTATAGAGAACATCTGGAAGGAACTCAAAGAGCGTGTGAGGAAGCATCACATCAGAAGCAAGGATCATCAGAAAGAACTTCTTCAGAGTGGAGAAATATGGACTATGAAGTCACTAAACAACACATACAGACAACGCCCAAATTATTATCAGCAGTAATTCAAAGAAAGAGAATGATAACTAAACACTAACTGTTCCCTGTTAGAATACTTATGTCCAGATATAAAGTAACCGTTTTATTTATTCTTGTAGTGCAAATTAGTTTTAGTTGCTATTTATCAGTTTATATGTTTAATGGAAGACTCAAGTTTATTTTGTACCAGTTGTATTTACGTATGCTTACTCTGCGTAGCTCTAAAATAATATAAGTAATAAATATGTTTACGTTCGAATACTTATGTCGGCCTCTGTATATGTAAGTTGCCTAGCAAGTAAGGCGTTAGACGTCGCGACAACGGACAGGGTCTGTACGGTATATTCATCTATATCGTGAATAATATAACTGGTGTTCAGTTACAGCAAAGCAACAGGGAGTGTAAATGAAAACTTTGTCAGTGCAGAAAGAATGGACATTTGTATGTAACATAGATTGAAACTTTTATCGTTTATTTTATTTTACCGTTTGCCAGTGACATTTGCGAGGCACGTCTACATTTTCTAATTAATGTGGTTATGGTCAGTATGTTTCTGACTGGACTCTGTACTTGCCACTAGGGGTGGCTTTGGGAGTAATGCCTCCGTAACATGGCACTATATTACAGAAACTTATATTTAAAAATTTAACCACGTTTTTAAAACGACCTAACAGGTAGATATAAATTAATTTCTTCTAGTTCCATAAAGATTTACTATACAGGTTTCTAACCCAATACATACTGTCCTGAAAATCCGTGATTAAAATTTTTTATTAACTATGAGAATACTTATGGCATTTTAACGAAAAACATGGAACACATGCCCAAATATTTCAACAAAGTCAGTAATAGTTTTATTACAACTCAAATTATATTAATTGTTCTGTGAGTTTTCTCAACGACAGGTATTCCCTACATTCATTTAGTTTCAAATATTTCCATAGCCATTAAAGTACATAATCACAATTTTCAGGATAACCTGTATAGGGCTGTAAATCTGTATGTGAATAGGAGAAATTATTTTATACGTTAATATAAAGTATACTATGCATTTTAACTTTTTAAAATTTAAATAACTAACAATAAAACTCCTTGTTTTCTTTTCACCCAGTTTTGGCCTAAGTTAAAAGTTTCAAAATACTACAAAAGCTATTGGCAGAAAGTTCCTGATACACATTTGATTTGTCATGAAAATATAAACATATGGTATTTGAATAAATGTTGTTAGAGTCAGTTCTGAGAAAATCAAAATTTTTGAAGGTTTCTCCACATACAAGATAGTTATGAGTGGAAGGATTTTCCTGAAGGAGAATTAATGTAGCAGTATTGATTGAAAAATGTATATGAAAAATCACAGAGAAGAAATCAAGTAAATAAAAGGTTTTGGAAAGAACGAAATACGTCTTTCAAATGTTTTGTATACTTCACGATTACATAAAGAATGTCGTGATGCTCCTTATTCTTCAACGCACAGTGAAATGTCTTGCTCTAAAATATAAAAATATATAGCCTGAAGGAAGCAATTTTGCGATATTATTATACACTACTGTTTGTGAAAATTGCAGCAACAGGAACGAAACGCAAGAACTGAATGAATTCAATACCACAGGTTAGGTACACGACAAGTAGCAAATAATTGACTTTCAAATCTGTACATGACCTTTGAGTCCTGATATTCAGTATCCCGTGTGGCCTCCATGCACTGTAATTAGAGCTGCTATATGCGTTGCATTGCATCAAAATGCATCAAAATGCAATCCTGGGGGAGTTCCCTCCACGCAGTTTGTATTCGCGCCCACAACTCCATCACACTAGTTATTGGAGGACAATGACGCACCAGGTGCCGACCAACCATACCCCAGACATGTTCGATAGACGACATGTCAAGCGAACGTACAGCCAGGAAAGCAATGGTACCCGATGCTCTTCGAATAAGTCTTGTACGTTCCTCGCAATATGTGGCCGGGAACTGTCTTGTTGAAGTATGGCCTGAGGAGATGCCGGAAGCAGGAGGAGTAACTTAGGCTCTACAACCACTGTTAGGTACCGGTTGCTGTTCAAAGTGTCCTCAATTTGTAGGAGGCAAGATCTGTTGTTGTAACCAATGGCGCCCCAAACTACCACACCTCGTGTTTATCCGCTATGCCGCTCAACAATGCCGCCCTCCAGATTGCGCTCACCACGGTACCATCGGACACGTATGCGGCCATTACTATAGGACACGTTGAAGCGGGACTCATCCGAAAAGACTACATTTTGCCACTCAGCAGCCTAGTGAAGGTGTTCACGTGCCCATTGCAGTCGGAGAAGTTTGTGGTTTCTGGACAATGACAGTCGACGTAATGGCATGCGTGCAAACAGTCCAACCTGCAGCAGTCGGCGACGAACCGATGATGCAGACAAGTTCACAGCTCCAGGGTCGAGCCAACACTGTAGATGAAGTTGTACGGTCCGTTATGTCCATACGGTCAAAATGAAATCATCCCGTGCTGTGGTCATTTTTCGTGGTCCAGTTCCCGCTCTTCGCTGTGTACGACCTTCATCTATCCACTGCTTCCACACACGCAACACTGTCGTAGCAGCATGCCCTGTACAAGCCGAAATGTCACGGTATGACAAATCCACTTCCCGGAGACCGATTATTCTGCCCCGTTCGAACTCGGTCACACGCTGATATGGCTCCCTTTGACGTCAACGAGGAATACTGGCACTTATTTTATTGTTTTCATCCCGTTTGACTGCTCTGCACTGACCACACTGCGCGCAACACTGTCCTTGTTGGAATGACACGCGAGGGCTTTGCTAGGCCTACGTGTATCCCATCTCTCTACAAACCTAATAATTTATTACTTGCGCACTCTTCTACACTTCCACCAAGTTTGAAGTTATTCAGATAATTCCTTCTTGGTGTTGCAATTTTCACAAAAAACAGTGTGTTACTATTCTATGGATCTGTGCCACTATCGTCCAAGCACAGATCCAGCATACTGCACTTTCAGCCTGGAGGTGCAGGAAGATAGCCTATATCCGTGACAGCAATATCTGTAGCAGCACATGTGAATCATAAGTACCAATATTATCATTTGCTGGCCCTCGTAGCCATGGACGTTAGAACGTATGTCTCTAGCGTTCCACAGCGTAAAGGGTCGCGGGTTCGGGTAACGCTCTGGGCATGGGTGTTTATGTGTATAGTGTATGTGTGTGAAACTGCAGAAAACAGATAGGTAATGAAACGAAAACAATAAAAAAACGGTTAAATGAGGAAAAGAAAAAAAATATATATCTATATACATATTTTTAAATTGTTAAGTAAAATAAAATCATTCACCTAACACCAAGTATGCTACATCAAGATGTAAAAGATAAGAAACTAATCACTACGCGTGGTAAAATTTCATGACCAATATATTTTTGTTCTATCATTTTTATTGCTGATACTTATGATTAAATTAATCGTTATTCTCTAGTGTTATTTGCATTGCCAGCGCTCACGGTGGTTTATAGAGATTTTTTAAAGGAAAAATAGAAACGTTTGAGTGCATGAGCGTTTAGGTATACGGCGCGTTGTTTTCTTTATTTCAGTAACATGGATAAACTTAATTTTATACAAAGTAATTTATTTTCTTGAAAGGCGATAGCAGGTAACCACTGGTCCATCACTGCCACAACCAGGAGTACGTGGCGAAACCAAGGAAGCCAAGCAGGAACCGTCCAAATGCAGTGAAAATTATTGTAGTGCAGTGAATGAGTACAACAGACAAATGATGACTCACAGGAACACAATTCTAGGCATGTCACACTAACGCGACAAATAAACACTTAACGAGGCCCTGTTCACCGCGTGATCAACAAATAATAAACTCACCTCTAATAAGACACCCTTACCCTTAATGGGACATCTCGGGCTTATTCATTCATTGGATTTACTTTCGCCGTTAGCGTTAGTAGACAAGGTAAAATATACGGGATGGCTTGCTCCCGATCTGCATTGATAACCAGTAGTCAGAACGTACGGTAAATTAGATCTCCTGTGTAGAAAAATGATTTATTGTGCTTTCCGTGCGTTTTATTTAATGGGGATAACCATTGGTTAGAGAAAGGTTTGGTGGAATTAGTGCATATTAGGATAAAAGTTAGGTATGTACGTCAGCTTCTTAGTAAGTATTTTTCCTGGTAATTTATTTGTAATCTTAAAGTAGCTCTAAATTTGATCAACTGTTAGAGAAAAGTCACTACCAGGCGGTGGTACTGGATCACATAACTAAACATCATTGCTGACTCCACCAGTACATTCTGCCGCCACTGCCTGCTGGGCAACTTCTCCACATGTGCACTGCGTTACGTCCTTCACCTTAAGAGTTGACGCTCTCTTCAGAAAATTGACTCCAAATATTGATATTATGATACAATATGAAGTGAACATCAATATGGGCTATAATGAGAGTTATTCTAAATGATTGTTGGGGTTACAAAAATTCATAAATCACAGTGTAATTGACATAGGAATATGACTCTTTCTTTATTGTGTACTGTAATTCATGAAATTTTTACATACATTACAAATGCTCTTTATGAATGCCTTTATCATTCTACACACATAAACTCGGCAGTCCATCTCTTCCCACACACGAGTCAACATGGCAACGGTGATGGTTTCGAAGGCGGCTTGCTTGCGCTGCTTCACTTCTTGAATACCCACCAGTGGAGGAGGAACATATCCCCACAGGAAGAAATTGCATGGTGTAAGATCTGATGAACATGGGGGAAAGGGTAAAAGCATCAGATCACCTTCCATTCCGCGTCCCATCCATCGTTCTGGAAGTTCTTGGTTTTAAAATGGTCTAATCTCCCTGTGGAAATGATGTGGTGCACCATCCTGTTGCAAAGCGTAATCGTCTCTGTCGTCGCTCAACTGGGGTAGCAGCCATTCTGTGAAAATATACAAAAAGCTTTCTCCTTAACGCTAAATGCGTTTTGTTAAACACTGCTATTACTGCCATCTGGTGGTAACTTATGTACTCTGGTTGATGAAAACAAAAGAAAACTTAGAGAGCTTGTCCAACCGTTACTGCAACAATAAAAGTGATATGTTTTCCACGTTTTCAAAACAAAAACAAAAGAACAAAAAACAGGAAACCCGACAATCGTTTAGAATAACGCTGTATCATGCGTTCTTTCTATGCGTTGAAAACAATAAGTATTTTCGCTCAATTAATTTGACTGCCAGAATTTTTTTTTAACTGCAGACGACCCCTTTCTGGCGTCATGTATATAAACAGCTTAAGAGACGTCATGAGTACGACAGAATACTGGTAATTGTTGAATTACCAGGCTGACATATTTTAAAAGTACCTTCGAATACCATATATTCACACAGTGTGATGTGACCATGAAGCTTTACAAATTAATGTAAGGGTAACTTCTTAATAGAAATCGTGAAATGAACGCAGTCCAGTTTTACACTTTGCTTCTCTCTCTCTCTCTCTCTCTCTCTCTCTCTCTCTCTCTCTCTCTCTCTCTCTCTCTCTCTCTCTCTCTCTCTCTCTCTTCATTAATTCATTTTAGGACGGTTCTTTTTGTTTGAAATCAACACGCCAGTGATGAACCACCGGATAGAGTTACAAAAATTACATTTGCGGTCCAGTGGAAGAGAAGGTGGCGACATCTGCAATTTCGAGAACCAACTTCAAAGCCGGTGCACCCTCTGCTATCCCGAAATAATTTGATTCTGTCACCCCGAAGAGCTTTCATCAGACACGAAACCAATTAAGGAGGCGCTGTCGATCCCAATAGATTTATCACTGTGTGCTTCTACTCCATGATTGGTCCTTCCCATTAGACCAGGTTCAGCTGCTTTTCCTAGCTGTTCAGATCGTAACAACAGCCATTTCCTAATTAACATAGGTGCGCGATGAATTTACAGAAAACAATAAAAAGATTGAGACAAACCAATAGGGATGTGTAACCAGGAGAATTTTAGTTCAAAACCGAAGATAACGCGTAAAGTAAATAGAACGAAATTAAAATGTATCACAAGAATTTGCCTCTATTTGCAACCACAAAAAAGATACGTTTTCCATGTAACTCTAAAATTAATACTCGTGTACGCCAAAATATTTTTATTTTCAATGACGTCCTTGGACCCACTTACCGTCCATGCTTTCTGCACAATCGATCTTCTGCCAGCGACCTAACTAACCTTGTTATTTTCTCTACTTTACTGCACACATACATGGATAGACTATATCACTTAAATTTTGATGTTTACTAGATTTGGGAATACTAGATATGATCATATTTGACAGCTGAATATTACTATATACATTTTACCGCGTACTTTACTTTCTTGTTTAGTTACGATTGAATTCGTCAAGTTATGAGCGATAAGTTGCTGACTTGTAAGAAAAAACTATAGACTGTAAAGTAATTATGTTATGGTTTAAAAAAAAAAAAATGTTTTTATTCCTAGAACAAAACCGAACCATGCTATGTATGTAAAACAAAGCACACTATAAAACCACATTTTAATTATTAGACTATTTTGTTCATCATAAAAATAAGCTGATATGTTCTGTTCATTCATTCTCAAACAATCCTCACCAATCGTTACACTTCCTGTATCTTTCTTAATTATCATTGTAGAGTACCCAAATGCTTGCATAGGATTGAGCGTCGAAACTGTCTTCCAACCTCCATTTAGCTGTTTAAAATGGCACTGGTAAAAGTAACGGGTTCGTGCGTTTTACGTTATTTGATACATTTCGTATTCTGTATCAAATGAAACTTATTACCAAAGCATTATGTTTGTCACGCAAATATTTCACTTAAAAAAAGACGCCAGGGCTTATCGGCCAATCCATGATTAGTTGATTTCTACGAGTACGCAATCCTGTTTCTAACATCTCTTGAACGACGTTAATTCAGAATTGTTTTTTTTTTTAGGGGAAGTAAAGCATAGGGATTGAGATGGCTAAGACGCTAGTTTCTATGGCTTATATTTAGGATGTCGTGGGTTCAAATCCGAATGTCCGATAAAAGCTTGTTTTTTCGAGTGGTTTGCTCAAGTTTTCAAATAAATGTCGAATTAAATACTGAATAAATCTCCTCACTATACTGTATACGCTGTCCGAAATACAATTTTGTATTACTCCGGGCATAAGTAATCCATACGAAATAACTGCCCAATTTCAACGAAATGATTGGTTTCTTTTTCCCATAACAGTGAAAATGTAGCAATAAATCGTTAGACTGTTGTTAGGGAATTCTAAATGTTGTATTATTAACAAACGAAGGAATCTATCTTCTATTCTTAGGCTCAGTGAATAATTCGGGGTCAATTAGAGAATTTATTGTGTCCATGTACTTGGTACCATTTCTCGCCTTTGTTTTCCTCAGGTCTGTTTCTTATTACGGGAAGAGAATAGTGAAATAATGAATATTGCAGCGAGGCAGCTACACGATGAAGGTCATTTCTCAAAGACCTCCTCAAAGCTGGTGGCCCAAGAAGGCAACTACACAACCGAGGCCTTCTGACTAGGATACGCTGAAGATGAACTGAGGAACCTGCAGCAACGATGTAAAGTAAACCAACAAGTTAAGTGACTTAAGAAGACTAAAGAAAACTTTGTGTACGGAAAGTAACATGTTGAATAAACGACATAAAATTTCTCCAAAAATTACTTTCTACTGCTTATAAAGTTTGTTAGATAGTATGTTGTCTTTTTCACTTGTTCCATTTATACCACGCCTTTAATTGCTGTGGTCATATCGGCGGCCGTTCTACTTTGGAACATACTGAAGGTGTTAACTCGTTATCTTTGGGTTTTAATCATTAGATCACGCACACATTCACACTCTCATTCATACTTCCAGACTCTGGGGAAGATGGGGAATTATCTTGGTCGGAGAAAAATCCCCAGCCCCACCGCCGGGAATCGAACCCGGGACCCCTAGCACGGTAGGCAGGTAGTATGTTGTTAGGCAATAGGTGACAAAATAAACTCTAAGAAGGAATTCCCTCAGGCTGTGTTCAAAATTCACTCTCTTGTTACTAAAACTCTGCTTTAGTAACAAAAGTTATTAAATGTGTAACTATGGTTTGGCATATTTAAGGAATGCAAGTTAAAGCTCTTCTAATAATTTCCTTTGCAATAAGCTATTGAACAATTTCTGATGATTGGCTTCGCTACCATTTATATGAGATAAAAGTATAGCGTTCAACTTTTAACATTGATAGTTAAGCCATTGGAAACGCAAAGATTTCCAAACTTCCCCACTATACCACTAAAAAGAAAAGAAAACAGCAAAATCCGCGAGAGAGAAAGAGAGAGAGAAAGAGCGAGGGAGAGAAAGAGAGAGAGAGTGTGTGCGTGTGCGTGTGTGTCTGTGTGTGTGTTTTACTGCAAGTCTTATGCATTACATTCACATTTATATTTCATCTCATAACCATTCTCATAAAACCTATTTTTTTTTTCTCTGTCTCCCTCATGTTAATTCAGAGAAATGTTACAAGATGCGATTTCGTTACAGATTTCTTTGTTGGTACAAGATAATGTAAATGAATGAAGGGATAGTCAAAATTTAAAAAACGAAGTATTTATATATGCCTGACTTTGAGGTACCACACTCTGTCATTGACGTCACGAGAAACAAAAGAACGCCCGCCTAGGTAGCGTTGAGGTAGCATGTCTGTTTCACGTTCAAAAGTTCCATAGTTCGAATCTCGGTCAGGGTGATTTACCTGGATAAGATTTTCCAAGTTTTTCCCTTACACTAAAAGCCGAAAAAATGTCTGTAAACTCTAAGCTCTGTAGGGCATGGGGTGTTTGAGTATTATTTAACCCATTTCATTCATTGCCCATTATGACTTGAAGGGATAGTCAAAATTTAAAAAACGAAGTATTTATATATGCCTGACTTTGAGGTACCACACTCTGTCATTGACGTCACGAGAAACAAAAGAACGCCCGCCTAGGTAGCGTTGAGGTAGCATGTCTGTTTCACGTTCAAAAGTTCCATAGTTCGAATCTCGGTCAGGGTGATTTACCTGGATAAGATTTTCCAAGTTTTTCCCTTACACTAAAAGCCGAAAAAATGTCTGTAAACTCTAAGCTCTGTAGGGCATGGGGTGTTTGAGTATTATTTAACCCATTTCATTCATTGCCCATTATGACTTAAAGTTGGAGGACTAAATAAAAGAAAATAAAGTAAACCAAAGAATGCTGCCTTAGCACATAAAAGATAATAGCGAGGTATACTTGTTACGGTTACTTTCACTCAGTAGGGAAGAGAACTTGAGATGCTAGCCACAGAAAACTCAAGATGTGTATTCTAATAGCCATGTAAATATATTGGATATTCGAGATCTTAATTAACAATCTTGTTATTTTGGGAAAATAATAACCAATAGAAGCGTTTCTATAAAAATGTAGTTTGAGATGAAGGAACTTTCTTGAACATTTTCATGTGCACCTCTTTAATATGTTTAAATTAAATACCACATTGGGTATTTATCTAACTTTTCGTACGCAAGCTAAGCTATTCACACAGATGACAGTGTGGACCTGTTTCTGAAACCGCTTTATCTTGCTGGGAAACCTTCAAAAACTTATTTCCGCTGAAATGTCCATATCAAAATTGTAATGCAATATAATACGTTTTAATGATACAGAATATAAAACATATCAAATGCCTTACTTAGATTACGTAACATTTTAACTGTGGAAGAGGAAGGTATTCAGATAATTCCCCTACAAAACAAACTTTTATAGGTAAACGTGTTCACCCCTGATTGTTTTTTTTTTTCGCTAATGGCTCCAGGGTTAATATAATATCGAATATTTAATAAAAACTGGCAATACAAACCTATCCACCTAAAACTAATCGAAAGCTTTTAAAGAACCACAGTACCGTGAAATGGTGAAGTGGCATTTGCCTGTAGATATAAATATAATCAAAAGCAGAATGACTTTGTAGGTTTTCATTTATATATTGGTATATGCTGCTGTAGCTCGAGGTCGTTTTTCTCAGCGGAATCAAACTGCATATGCAATATTTTTAACTATAAGTGACCAAAGGCAATGAAGCAGTGCGTTGATTGTGCATTAGACATCGAAATAATGTAACAACTGGTGTGGAGTTTTAAGTTTCGCCAAAAATTACCTTTTGCTTTGATATTCAACAACCGTTAAACAATTCAGGTCACGCCGGAATATCACGTAACCTTATTTACACAAAATACACACGTATTTGTACCAAAGCAGTACAGCAATGATACAAACATTTCTCAATGTGGTCTGGAAAAGCGTAACTAGTTAATAAGATGTTAAATATGAAAGTCTCTTCTCTCACATATTACGAGGGTGGTCTGAAAAGTTTCCGACCTCAACATGAAGATGGCAGCACTCGTAAATAAAAGCTAGTTATTTCACTGCCCATCTGTTGACAGTTACTCAGCAAAGTTTCAGCCATTTTGTACGCACACTTGTTATGTAACAGTCGTTTGAGTGAGCTGATGTGAGTGTTTTTATGAAATTAGACAAAATCTATTATCGAGCTGTCATTAAATATTTACTTCTGAAAGGCAATACGCCTACGCATATCAAAGATGAGTTGCATTTTGTGTATGGGAACTCTACACCATAATTTACCGCAGTGAAATTTTGGGCAGCTGAATTAAAACGTGGCCGTAAGAGCTTGGGAGGCGATGAACATTCAGGACGTCCAAAAACTGCAATTACCGACGAAAACATCGCCAATGTTCACCAAGTGGTGCTAGAAGACCGCCGAATTAAAGTGAGAGAGATAGTAGAGGCTATGAACATGTCAAAACAACGTGTTTGTCACATATTAAATCAACATTTAGACATGAGAAAGCTATCCGCGCGTTGGTTGCCGCGTTTGCTCACGTTAGAACAAAAACGTGAGTTTTGACGCAATAAATCCAAGTTTTGGCGCCGATTGATTACTGTAGATGAAACCTGGATACACCATTATACACCCGAAACAAAAATAAAATCCAAATAGTGGACTGCAAACGGGGAACCGGCTCCAAAAAAAAAAAGCAAAAACTGGAAAACGCTGAAAAAGTAATGGCAACTGCTTTTTTGGGATAGTCATGGAGCTATTTTAATCGATTATCTTCAAAACGGAGAAACCATTACAGGAGCATACAACGCATCATTACTTGACAAGCCGAAGTCAGAACTTGGGGAAAAACGGCTACATTTGCAGAAAAAAAATCTTGTTTCACCAAGACAACGCACCGTCTCACACCTCAGCGGCTGCAATAGCGAAAATCCACGAATTACGGTTTGAACTGCTTGACCATCCTCCATACTCACCAGATCTATCCCCAAGCGACTTATTTTTGTTCCCTCGTCTGAAAATCGCTTTCGGAGGACAGATTTTCGTCAAATGAAGAGGCAATTACTTTCGTGAACAATTATTTTGCAGAGAAAAACGCCGAGTACTATTTCGACGGGTTACAGAGATTGGATCATCGCTGGGAGAAGTGTATAGAGATACGAGGAGACCGTTGAAAAATATATATAAAAAAAAAAAAACATTCTGAAAAAGTGAGTTGTATCGTTATTAGGTCGGAAAAATTTCAGATCACCCTCGTACACAGGAACATTTGCTTTTGTCAACAACTCTTCAGGTATTGTGGGATATAGCTGCAGTATGTTGGCTTTGAAATGCATTACGTTTGTTGACTTATTTGCTTTAGAATGCACATAAAAAGAAATTTCATGGATTGGTGCGATGCGTTTGGGCCGAAATAACCGAAATATTAGGAATAATTCGTGCATTGCGATTGGGCCTGCCGCAGTCAAACTTTTACATATCTTTGGGAATCTTAAAGTAAAATTTCCCCACTAATTTCATGCAGACTTCAGACAGTCAGGAGGAGTAATAATCTTGGTGTGGTTAAAAATACTATGTCAGTCCCAACAGAGGTTTGCAAAGTTATTTTATTTCCTGCCCCAATTCTACGTAGTTTTCCAATGTTTTAGAGATTATAAAAGCCAAAATTACTTGTATGTGGTAACCCAATGTATCTGCATTTGTACAGTTGAGCAAAGTACATAGTTGAATAAGAAAATATTACATCTCCAAAACATGACTTTACACAGCACTATAATTGCTCATTTTCTGAACACATAACAAGTACAAACTTTTTTTCTGAATTAACCAAAAAAGTTGATCTTTTTCAAATAGAATTGAACTTTTTCGATCACTTCATTAATCAAGAACCTTTTCTAGACTTTTTGAGATTTTCGTAATATGTTTACGGTGAACTGAATTCATGGAATATTATATTAACCCTATATCTCTGTGCCCTAATTACCAGTAACCTCATATTCTTTTAATGCACGTCCTCCAACTTAAATCACATCGGATAATGAATGAAATGGATGAAATGTTGCTGAAATGAGTCTAGGGTTCATAGAGTTTAGAGTTACCTGACATTCGTCTTTCAGAATAAGTAAAAACCCCGGAAAAACCTTATCCAGGTAGCTCACACTGACCGAGGATCAAACTCGTGACCTCTTGAACATGAGGCAGACGAGCTACCATCTATGCTACCGAGGTGGATCAGTTACTACCCAGCAACGCAAAGAAGCTCCCTGAAAAGAATGTGCCACCCTTACTCAGTGGGACAAGGTGACATAGAACGCAGTGGAGACAGTGTGACATAGAACGCATGCTACACAAGGAGCAGAACCGTTAAGAAAACATGCGCCCTATTCACTCTATAAACTAAAACCGGGAAGATTCATTCACAAAAGTAGAAGACGTCAGAATGTTTTTGAATGGTCTGTAACTGAACTGAGATGGGGTGTCAAAACCTGTCCGGGGAGGGTGTAGGAACCATTTCCAACCCCCCTGCGTCTCGTCCCGCAGGAACTTTCTCTCCTGTGGGGAACTGTACCTCATGTATTGCTGCTGGAATGCTGGAGCGTATTAACTTCTTAGGTTGCAAAAAGAGTTTCCCCTCTGCTTTTCTTTCGGCTGCAGTCCATTTAACTTCCAATGAGATTCCTTCATTTGTCAATGGTTAATGGTTATTGCTCACCAACCACTCTAACCGTTTTTCAATAAGATATATCAGTATAAATCACTACGTTATATGTTCTGTTTGTTCAGGCAAATTCACTTGTTTATACTTTAGCACGTCACGTTTACTCAGTTTAAAATGTTTACATAGAAATATCACGGTTTGTAGTTGAAATGTGATCTATACTCAAGTCCATCTTTAGGTGTTAGTTCACGCTGCCGTTTTGTTCTCTCTGCGAATGAGCATTGTCAACTTCGTATATCTAATAGAACTAACTGTCCCAAACGATATATAGACTCCTCTTCCAAAGGCACTATGTTTTTCATTCCAGATAAAAACAACTATACCGTCCCAAACATGCTACAGACACACGGATTAATATCCGGGCAATAAGGAGGTTTTGTCGTTCTTATTGCTTTCAGATAGAGGATGCGACTTGACATGAAGATCAAAGTCTTATGGAAGAAGTCAAGAACGATGCTTGCGGTATGTGGAATAAAAGCGTTTGTACATCGCTAACTACTGCAAGAGTTAAGGAATAAAACTGTTTGCCAACATAGGATAAGAGAGAATCGTACGAGGGGTTTCGGCACTGCGACCAAACTTAATCTATTGTACCTATGCCTCCAAGTGGGGCAACCCCGGAAGGAATATGTCTATGCGTAGTGTTTAACGCCCGCTTTTACTACATATGGCACCGCAGGCGATGGCACTGATGATATATGAGATGAAGATGGAGCACCGATGGAATGAGATGGCGGGGAAACCGGAGGTCTCGGAGAAAACCCGCCCCAGCGCCGTGTTGTCCACCACAAATCTCACTTTGCGGTCACCTGGGATCGAGCCCGGGCCGCCTTGGTGAGAGCCAAGCGGTCTAACTACTGAGCCACGGCGCGGCCGCCCCGAAGGAAGAATGAGGTGAGAGGAGAAATAGGACGGCCGGCCTAAGGAGTCAGTACTGTGTAGAGGGCAGAGTTCCTACCAGCTGTAAACTCCCCGGCAGGCCAGTACAGTCGGCATCCTACCCACGTGGTTCCACCTCACCGGCCCAGAGGCCCGAGAACGTCCTACAGGAGGAGGAAGTATTTACCAAAAACATATCATTCTGCCATGCAGCGCCGAGACACCCGCCGACACTTCTACCCTGAAAGAGACCATTAGATAAGAGATGATGTGAAATGACAATTGACATAAACTGAAAGCACAGGATATTCTGCGATGCAATTAACTTACCCGGCATTCACCTGGTGATCCGGGAAAACCCCCGAAAATATCCCATTGTTCAGGTAGGTCGTCCACGGGAATCGAACCCGGAACTTCCCGAATGCACTCGATTTTTCCTAAATGATTTTGTAGCACAATTTGTTAACGGTTTTGTAGAATCAAAAGTGACTGTTGATTCTGTGAAAGCCATTTTGCTATTTTGTGTCAGAGCAAGAGAAGATAAGCATACAGAGTTCTTTAAGTTGACCTACGCGTCATTCACAAGCTCGCGTTGTTGATTTGCTGGGTTTAAGAGTCAAGAACCTATGAACTTCTTCGAAGTTTTCAAGAGTAAGGAAGCTCTTCTTTTTTTCTAACGTTGAATCCGTCTTAATTTGTTGGAAGAGTTGGTAAACTCTTTGCCTGCAAGGACCTTTCTCGTAACAGCTTAACACTATAACAATTCTCTATCACATTCTTCGTTTCCGCGAAAACAAACAATACACATTTCACTTTCTGATGAACATTCAAAGACGTTTTTGCGTGATGTGCTTTTACAGTGAGATGGAATCTTTCAAAATCTCAGCATTCCTAGTACAGTCTGTACATTATTGTACACATAATTCCAGCGTATTAAATTCCAATAATATAAAACTGAAAGATAAGGTTATTTATGTTTGTCATAAACTATATATATATATATATATATATATATATATATATATATATCCCAGCTGCATCTTTTGATAAGTGCAAGAATTTTGAATTTTAACTTAGAAACATGTTCATAGAACGTTTTCAAATAGGAAAGTACTAATTCTTTAGTTTACCGCCTCGGTAGCGTAGATGGCAGTGCGTCTGTCTCATTTCAAGAGGTCCCGAGTTCGAATCTCGGTCAGGGTGAGTTAATTGAATAACGACTTTCCAGGGCTTTCCCTTATTCTGAAAAGTCGAATGTCGCATAACTGCCCGCCTCGGTAGCGTGGTGGTAGCGTGCCTCCTCACGTCCAAGAGGTCCCGAGTTCGAATCTTGGTCAAGGTGAGTTACCTGGATAAGGTTTTTCCGGGGTTTTCCCTTATCCCGAGGGACGAATGTCCGGCAACTCTAAGCTCTATGGACCATGGGCGCATTTGAGCATCATTTCACCCATTCCATTCATCGTCCGATATGACTTAAAGTTGGAGGACGTAAAATTAAAAAAGGAATGTCGCGTAACTCTAAACTCTATGGACCCTCTCACCCCACTCATTTAAGCATAATTTTACCCATTTCATTCATCGTTCGATATAACAACGCTAGAGGACGTAAGTTTAAAAGAAAAATACTTTTGAAAGTAATACAGGTGTAAAAGAAGTAAGTTTCACAATTCAAATTGAAGCATTGAGATTTTCCTTCACAAT
This sequence comes from Mantis religiosa, assembly GCA_030765055.1. Taxonomy (NCBI): domain Eukaryota; kingdom Metazoa; phylum Arthropoda; class Insecta; order Mantodea; family Mantidae; genus Mantis; species Mantis religiosa. The sequence continues at coordinate 388,530,343 of CM060950.1, forward strand.
ATATTCTCCTATATTTAAATTTAATGCTATGTTAATTGCATATTTTCAGATTAGAGAACAGGGAACGAAAGTCGTTTCAGGAAGACAGTTTATCATTGCCGTTTTATATCGTGTAAATAAGAGATAAGTTGTCCGAGACACCAAGCTAAATGGGGACAACTGGGAACATTTCCCATTCTTTGCTTACATGATTGTTATCCTCGCGCTGCCCTCAGCAACGGTGCGCAAGTAAATTGTAATAAAACTGTCAGTTTTGCTTTTAAGGCCAAAACCAAGTAGCTTTATACCTGAACACGAACCTCACAAAAGAAATCATTATATGACATATATTGAAACTGAGAGAAATGCTTTTTATGAGCAGAGCCCCATAAATGAGCCGATTGTGAGGAAAAGAAAGCAAGAAGCAAAACAAGGGGAAAATGTAGGAAGAGAATGTTGGCCATGAATCTGAAAGCAATGATCTGTCTCAGTAATTTATCTCAATTTAACAAACCAGAGCCCATTGTCAACTCGAAAAGAATGTTTTTAGTAAACAAAGATTTAAAAATGGACAAAATGTAGTTACCAAACTTACTCATACTGGTATCTTGTATCATCAGTTTAATTTATTATAGTTACATTTCATTAGTAGAATAGTCTTAATAATAAAACTCCTGATTTGGAAATGTGTAGTGTTTAACGCCCACCTTTACTACATACGGCACCGCAGGCGGTGACACTGATGGTACATGAGATCAAGATAGAGCACCGGTGGAATGAGGTGGCGGGGGAAACCGGAGGTCCTGGAGAAAAACCCACCCCAGCGCCGTGTTGTCCACCACAAATCTCACGTTGCGGTCGCCTAGGATCGAACTCGGGCCGCCTTGGTGAGAGCCAAGCGGTCTACCCACTGAGCCACAGCGTGGCCTCCTGATTTGAAACATGGTTAGATAAATTATTTCACAACTACAACCAAATCACTCTTGCATTAATTATGAACATATGATTTGGAAACACTGACACATTTTAGCAGAAAAATGGCGCATATTACGTGACTTAATTGAACAACAGAACATACTCCCTTTTTGCCTCTATCCCTATACAGGTTGTTTCGAAACCACATCGAACGAAATGCCCGCCTTGGTAGCGTAGATGGTAGCATGTGTGCCTCACGTTCAAGAGGCCCCGAGTTTGAATCTCGGCCAGGGTTGACCTACCTAGATAAGGTTTTTCCGGGGTTTTCCCTTATCCTTAAAGACGAATATCGGGTAGCTCTAAGCTCTATGGAGCCTGGACACATTTGCGCATCATTTCATCCATTTCATTCACCGTCCGATATGACTTAACGTTGGAGGACGTAATATTAAAATAAAAAAAACTCCGAAAGAATATAGCCGTTTCGTAGTTTATAACTTAACTAGTCCGAATTTTGGTGTCGCAGCTTCGAAATTCTCTTAGGTATAACTTTATGCAGCATTCAACATTACATAATTTTGTGATTAGACAGTGCAGGCACCACTGGTGTGCGAACCTCAAAAGTTATTGGGACGCACAGGTAACGAAAACAAAAGCATCACTCCTTGCTCGTTATCAGTGATCCTAGCCTCACTTTAAGGTAATGGGGCAAAGGGTAGTTACTTGTGCAAAAGTCGATAATGACTCGGGCAGTTCCAAAGTTGCTCATCTTGCTATGGTCTTAATTGTACGGTGCTTTCAACCAGTTACTGTAAAATCAACAGCTTCCATTTAAATTACAAATGCTTTATTCAGTATTATTAAACACAGTGCAATAAAATGCTTGTCTCATTGCATAAGGAATTTAGTTTTGGTTAACTTTATCTACAATTGCTTGATATTGTTCTCTGTTCTTTTTATCATTTAGTGCTTCCATCCTCAAGCTCACCAACATTAACTTTTCTCTAAAAGGTTTAAGTTGCATATGTCCACCAGCTTATTTACCGTCATCGGCAGTTACAACGGAATGTTGAAACACGTTTAACACCCATAAAAATATAAGAATAGCTAAGGAATAGCTTCTTTACTGCGGTTTCATAAGCCAAGGAAATGTTTAATAGTAGCAGGCTACCGGGGAGTATGCCGGTATGTTTAGAAACAGCTACAGCAGGCGGCACGGTGTCACATACGATTCTTTCGATAGCGTGAGGCACGTGGCGTTCTTGCTGTCACTGCCTAATCCACACTTACTCTAGAGCGCTTTTAATATGGCTATATTGGCGGTAAAAACTATCTATATGCGTCACATAGAAGCTGAGCAACTACTTCTTTATATTCGTTCGGTGTCGCTTTGAACATCCTGTATAATCAATCATTAAATTTTTCTCACTCCCTTCAATATCATGCTATCGCATACACAGATTAGATTTGACCTAAGGTAATATCCAATTGTATCAAATTTTCTTCTTACCCAGACATTCGTTTATTGTTTAAATTTTATTCCAAAGAAATCATATAAAGAAATGAAAGGTTCCAGCGTGTCAAAGTAAACGCTTTAGAAGGAAAGCTCTGCAAATGTGGTGCATGCGACAGACTTGTTTATATGAAGTTGTTTGTATAGGCAATACACGTTGCAGTGGTATACTGGTAGTCTGGGATTTTTGCAAGCGTCCTGTGGCTGTTTTTACAAAGGTGCTCGTATATTGAAAAGCAGGGAATGACCACCACCTCACCGAAATGTTTTCTTTGTTCGCTGACCTGGACCCAAATAATAATAATGATAACGTTCTGCCTTCAGTTCTGTCCCTCCGGGGCCCATCATTCATCCAAGTGTCAAGCCTCTCATTATTATTTGTTTACGAAACAGAGACAAAAAGGGAAGGTAATTTTCATAGCTGACAGTTCCTCGCTCACATCATCCTTTGTGATTTGATTCGGAGAAGAACGGTTTGAATATTAACAACGGTTGGAGTGAGAAGTTAATTTCATTTAAATCTAAATATAAACCTTGTGTTACTACAATATGACTTCTGTGCCAACATGGTTAATTTTTACATTCTGTTCAGAGGCGGCAGGTACTAACATTCAGGTATATAATTTTGGCAATGCCAATTTCACTTACAAAAGAATTATACCTACGACAATAGGGCTTTATAAAATCGATGATGGGGCATAATAGGTATACGTAATATTGCATTGGCTGTTTTTATCTTTCAGAAATGAGCAGATCGATTTACATAAATATATTTTCCAAAGAAGATAAATTCTGGACCTGGGAATACGGAAACTCTATATTCGCTAGCCCTAGCTTTGTTTCCTTGTATATGATAAATGTCTCAGCATTATGAGAAAACTATGTAGTTCTAACATTGTAAGGTAAGTAAGGAACAGAAGAGAAGGTAGAACTTTTAAGTTTTAACCAACTATAACTAGGACAAAAAATTAGTCTACTATTCCAACGATTAAGGTTTCTAGGATATACAGACATTTCAAAAACTTAGAAGATCATCGGGGGAGGTTAAGGAAGTCAGACGTTCCGTTATTGTTTCATGTGCTTTTGCGTAAATGTTAGAGTAGTTTGATTTTTTTTTTTTAATTTACGTCCTCTAACTTTTTAGGTCATATCGGACGATGAGTGGCATGGGTTAAATGATGCTCAAATGGGCCATGGGTCCATGGAGCTTAGAGTTATCCGACATTCGTCTTTTAGGATAAGGGAAAACCACGGAAAAACCTTATCCAGGTAACTCACCCTTACCAAGATTCGAACTCG
>CM060950.1:388539048-388545180 GCA_030765055.1 Mantis religiosa
GAAAAGAATTACTATAGTGATAATTATTCTTAATACTTTATGTTAGTGCTATTTCTTTATTATTTTTCATGAATTCATTTACAATAAAATAGTTGTTCGCTTTAAAACAAACGCTAACACTTTAGTGTTAGTAAATAATATGTATTCTTTTGTTTAAAATTAAATTCTTGCATTATCTGTTTCATTCACACAAATACTATGTTAGCCTAGTGTTGTTTAATGATAGAAATTTTTCAATATTTACGAATTTCTTATACCATATAGATCTATCTACGCTGCTGCGTGGCGTAGTGGACTAAGGCAGCATGCTGCGGGTTCGATACAACCTATGGTGTGCAGATTTTATTTCCCATATGGCGTGAGGAATCTGAGAAGCTTACAGCAGGTAAGCGGCCCTGGTCAAGGAAACCAACCTTCCGGGTGGGGGTGCCGAGATGCTGACCACATGTCCTCTCCGTATCGGTTGGATGATCACCTACATCTACCTTGCGTGAGCGGGCGTGAGGCCGGCAACACTTGGCCCTCTTAGGGCTGTCGCGTCAGTGGTTAATTTAATTAAATACAGATTTATCTGTGAGAAATACTTGCTTCCTTTCTAAGCTAATTTCTTATTAAGAAATTTATTTACATTAGTATAATATTTGTTGTAATAAATTACATTAAAGTTAAACCTGTTTAATATCATACAATACAAGTTTGTTAACCGAATGATTTTGAGAGGTTTGTTTACAAAATAGCGATAGAATGAGCATTTAAGGGTTTTGTAAACATTCTTCTTTACAATTATTCTTAAATAATAAACCTCCTTATTCAATAAACTGTTTATCATTGGAAATTCTAAGCTTGGACTGCACTGCAAGAGTAACGAAGAGGTAGAAGTTTGTGTATTGTTAAACATTGTAGCTGTAATTTAATTTTTATTAACAATTGCATTACCGGTTTTGAAAGCTATGTATGTGTGTATCTTGGGTATAGGGTTAAAGAGAGACAGTGAAAGGGTGACAGAGGGAGAAAAAGTCAGAGCGAGAGTAAGGAAAGTGAGAAAGAAAGAGAGGAAGGGAGAGAAATATGGATAGAAGGCTGGAGGGAAAGTGAAAGGGGAAGGCAGAGAGCGAGGGAGGGATTGAGAAAGTGAGAGAGGGAGCGGCAAAGGGTAGAATTTCCGTACTTGATTCAATTTAGCAAGTAGTGCTGCAGGTGTGCTAGTTTCTAATAGTTTCATTTTCATCCTGCTCATTAGGATAGTTTATTTTAATGGTTGTCCTAGCAGTTATTCATTTCAAAGGGCATACACGAGTTATTGGTCTACGTGGTTTAGTTGGTTAGGCGCGGGTTCAAATCCGAATGAAGCCGACGGATTTTAAGTGTTCTAACAAGCGACCGGCCCTTATCACTAGATTTACTGTTGTTGGTTCCAAATCATTACTTAATTTGTAGCTTTGTGGAAATAAATACAATAGATCTTTAGGAGATTAATTGTTTCTCCACACCAGCCATGTGTAGGACAGGTTTTTGAAGGTTACAGCACCGGACGGTATAGCGAGATCCGTGGTTCAATCCCCGCCTATGGCATTGAAGTTTTGGTCTGACTCTAGCTTTCGAAAACAGTAGAATATATTTTTACTAATCTAAAGGGGGTAGAGCTGTTTAAGATGAGAATTTCTTTAAATAACAGGCGGTGGTAGCTATTTTGAACAACGAAAAGATGAAAGCCAATACATTCCAAATATATATTTAACTGAATATACATTTTAGTTTAATAAAACCATTTTTCTTTGCAAAGCTTACAATTGACTTTATCACGCTAGTGATGGCCGCTTTCACTGCTTTGTTTCACAAAACGCAAGTTAACCTAAAAAGAAGAAAAGCGTTCTGTTATTGATAGTACCGCAATTCAACATTTCCTTCTGAGATTTAAAGACGTCTTTGTGGTATTTCTTATCTCTAGTAGGTACTTTGAATCTCTCTCCGCTTCGAGTTTCAATTCGTTGTCGATCACAACATGTTTTATGACATCTTAAACCCAGAAAAAACCACGCGTCCACACTGAATTACTGTGCGTGTAGTTCACACTTGTTATAATGGTATACTGATACATCTTAGAATGTTGTGGTATGAACATTGGCAAGATACAGCAAAAGAGCATTGGAGTTAGACAAATGAACATCAGCAACTGCCAAATGTTTGAAGACGACGTTCTAGAAACCCCGCGTGGTGGCGATCATTTTGCAACGCTTTAAGTTACTAAATGGACCATGGAAGATGTTCATGATTAGTTTCTCACCTTTGGTGATATCTTGTAGAAATGTTGAAGTTCCACCGCAGCTCTGGAGCAAGAAATCTTACCTCTGGGCGTGTTTGCACAGTATAGGAAGATGATACTGTTATTGTTGGAAAATAAACAACAATTCTTCTCTTTTAAATATTGTAAACTTTATTCCAGCGAAACAATTTTAAATGCTGATACAATTTTAAAAGATGCAAATGCTGTCTTTTTAACAAACAATGGTTTTTGCATCGATGGACTGCTTCTGCCTCTTGCATACGTTGTTAGTGCAACACAAAATGCATTCACACAAAACATTTTCTGCACACTCGCGGAACGACACAAAAAACATGCCCTACTCCTGAGACAGGGGCTTGCAGAAGGACGCTAAGCTCATATAATCTTGAACTCTATTCCCTCTACGTTACTATAACAATGAAATTACTTATCTATTACTAGTCCACGTCACCACATTACGTAATCACATTCTTGCAATTACAATAATGACAATTTAAATCACGTTACATCATCTCATGACCAACAAATTTTCCACTTTCACTTTAGTACAAATTAATCCTTTCATAACTATTCAAATCAATATTTAAAATTTAGAAACATAAAATAACCCCCACATATCCCTACTGAAAATGTCATTTAGGTAGGAAGCTTTTGTAAAGGTGAAATTATTTCAAAATTGAACAATAATTTTCTCTAAAATATAATAAATTGTTCATGCAATTAAAAGATATACCTTAAATTTTATGTGAGTAGACCGTTAAATTCCCCTCATTGGAAGGTCTCCTCTGTAGATAAGTGGTAGCGTGTCTGCCTCACTTTTAAGAGGTTTCGAGTTCGAATCCCGGTCTGGATGAGTTATCTGGATGTTTTATCCGTGGTGCTCCTTCATCCTGAAAGATGATTGTTGAGTAACTCTAAGTTCTCTTGACCCAGGACTCATTTGAGCATCATTTACGTAAATTAAAGAAATCCCTTCATTCGAAAAGAATTGTGTATAATTTTGTGTAACTGCTAATGTGCAATGATGAAGAAAACTTACTACAGAAAATATGCGAAAGCATGCAAGCTATTTCAGTTTATTGCCGGACGCCGGAAATGCCCGTTTTAAGCCTACTTGAATTAAAAAAATTAGATTAAGGACTCTCTCTCTCTCTCTCTCTCTCTCTCTCTCTCTCTCTCTCTCTCTCTCTCTCTCTCTCTCTCTGTGTGTGATTTACTAAACTTGTTTAAGGTACTGCTACCATTCAGCTGTTTCTCCTGATGCTATGGAAAACATATGGCGTTTTAAGGGTTGATGAATTCTTACTGGGACAAATGTAGATCTTGAAAACTTAATGTTGTGAAGAATAGGGTCTTAGCAATCAAATAGCTACCATCTCTTAAGAGATTTGACTATTTTTAAGGTTCATTTTATAAGATAGTTTGATTGTATTCTAAAATCACAAAAATAGAAAGAACTTTATGTTAGATTGATACAGAAGATAGGTAAATGTTAAGAAGCAGGAAGCAGTAGGACTTTGATGGTTGAAGCAGGTCTCCAAAAGGAAAAAGAGGACTTAATCAACTTGAACAAGGAATGCGACGCATTCAGATTCTACTACAGCAGTACGCTGAAGTAAAACCACAAGCCGCCACTGTAGCGCTGTCATAAACGCGAACTGGTCTCACAGTAACTGCATTCTACTAACGCATCTTTAATTTCTGTCATTTAAAGGCGTGTGTTGAATGTGTTGTAATGTATTCCATTTTCCATTTGTTTGCGTTGCACTCGCTCTGTTGTGGGCCAATTTTATATTCCCTTGCTTGAAAAACAGCTGTGCCAACATGGCATCAGAATAAACAACTGCGTGTTGATTTTACAAGTTTGCAAAACACGCGCGTTTGACAAAAAATAAACTGTTCCTGGAAATCAATGGTGGGCAATAAAATATCCTGGGAATTAAAGACACGAGTGCTTTATGGGAGTTTTAGATTACCTCCAGGTATCAAACAAAATATTTCAGCAAAAACAATTGCCATGAAATCGTATTAATTTTTACAGAGATTTATAACCTCACTTTTTCATCCTATCTGTTACTCATTTAAAGTAAGTAGTGAACGCACTGAATTACAGTCGAGCATTCGATGTCATGATTTCACCAGAAATACGTGTTTTAAGGCCATTGGCCCATAGACAAATATTTGTAGATCAATATTTCTCTCTCTCTCTCTCCCTCTGTGTGTGTGTGTGTGTGTGTGTGTGTGTGTGTGTGTGTGTGTGTGTGTGTGTGTGTGTGTGTGTATTTGTGTGTGTGTCTACTGGCAATACATCTCAAAAGTTCTTCCAAGAATGCGGCACGAACATTTTCAAGGAACATTATTCTATCCCTAACGTGGAGAAAATGGAGAAATTTGGTTTATTTCTGATTTTAGCCAAAGTGGCTCTATTTTCTTGGTATGGAGTCTAAGCCATTTTTATTCTATATCAACCTTGTGTAGTTGTCAAATCTTAGATACAGACAAAATGTTGCCCTTTCTTCCTTTCTTCCTTTCTTTCTTCCTTTCTTTCTTTCTTCCTTTCTTCCTTTCTTCCTTTCTTCCTTTCTTCCTCTCTTTCTTTCTCTCTTTCTTTCTGTCTTTCTTTCTCTCTTTCTTTCTCCCTTTCTTTCTCTCTTTTTTCTCCCGTTCTTTCTCTCTTTCTTTCTCTCCCCCTTCTTTCTCTCTTTCTTTCTCCTTTCTTTCTCTCTTTCTTTCTCTTCTTTCTCTCTTCTTCCCTTTCTTTCTCTCTTTCTTCTCCTTCTTTCTCTCTTTCTTCTCTCCTTTCTTTCTCTGTTTCTTTCTCCCTTTCTTTCTCTCTTTCTTTCTTTCTTTCTCTCTTTCTTTCTTTCTTTCTTCTCCCTTTCTTTCTGTCTTTCTTTCTCCCCTTTCTTTCTCTCTTTCTTTCTTTCTTTCTCTCTTTCTTTCTTTCTTTCTTTCTCTCTTTCTCTCTTTCTCTCTTTCTCTCTTTCTCTCTTTCTCTCTTTCTTCCTTTCTTCCTTCTTCTTTCTTCCTTCTTCCTTTCTTCCTTTCTTCCTTTCTTCCTTTCTTCCTTTCTTCCTTTCCTCCTTTCCTCCTTTCCTCCTTTCCTCCTTTCCTCCTTTCCTCCTTTCTCCTTTCCTCCTTTCCTCCTTTCCTCCTTTCCTCCTTTCCTCCTTTCCTCCTTTCCTCCTTTCCTCCTTTCCTCCTTTCCTCCTTTCCTCTTTCCTCCTTTCCTCCTTTCATCCTTTCCTCCTTTCCTCCTTTCCTCATTTCCTCCTCTCCTCCTTTACTCCTTTCCACCTTTCCTCCTTTCCTCCTTTCCTCCTTTCCTCCTCTCCTCCTCTCCTCCTTTCCTCCTCTCCTCCATTCCTCCTTTCCTCCATTCCTCCTCTCCTCCTCTCCTCCTCTCCTCCTCTCCTCCTCTCCTCCTCTCCTCCTCTCCTCCTCTCCTCCTCTCCTACCCTCCTCCTCTCCTCCTCTCCTCCTCTCCTCCTCTCCTCCTATACTCCTCTCCTCCTTTCCTCCTCTCCTCCTTTCCTCATTTCCTCCTCTCCTCCTTTCCTCCTCTCCTCCTTTCGTCCTTTCCTCCTCTCCTCCTTTCCTCCTTTCCTCCTTTCCTCCTTTCCTCCTTTCCTCCTTTCCTCCTTTCGTCGTTTCCTCCTTTCCTCCTTTCCTCCTTTCCTCCTTTCCTCCCTTCCTCCCTTCCTCCCTTCCTCCCTTCCTCCCTTCCTCCCTTCCTCCTTTCCTCTCTTCCTCCTTTCCTCCCTTCCTCCTTTCCTCCCTTCCTCCTTTCCTCCCTTCCTCCTTTCCTCCCTTCCTCCTTTCCTCCCTTCCTCCTTTCCTCCCTTCCT
>CM060950.1:388546180-388726180 GCA_030765055.1 Mantis religiosa
AAAACTATGTGTCTGTATTAAGTGAAAAACTAAGTGAGATCCCCCCACCGTAACGTCTGAGACTCGTATTCTATTTACCGGGGTTCGATTCCGGTCGACTACTACTCTAAACTTAGATATTTCGTGGTTTTTTCTGATTTTTAGGACAATACTGGGGTGGTTTCTTATTTACCGTGGTTTTTATTCCATCACTTCCTTTATGTCCGCTTCCTTCTAATCTTTGAAAAGTGTATCTACGTTTCGCGGCATTAGTGGTGCAAGATAAATGGTGCAGATGCTTGCGCCATTTATCACTCACTAAAGTGCCTCCTAGTTGAGGATTCGTTTATCGCGCTCTCTAGTCCCAGCTGTGGGGTGCATTATTGACCTGGGAACTGTTAGGGAGTTCCGCGTGTTTTCTGTGGCCTGTAGGATTAGGATTTCATTATAGAGGGGATTCGGTACGTAAGCCACCATGCTGGACCCATTGTTCCTATGCCCCCAAGTGAGGGCACCCCCGGAAGGAAGAATGAAGTGAAGGAGACAGAGGGAGGCCGAACCAAGGAGCCACGACAGTACAGAGGACAGGGTGCCTACAGTTTACTTGGATAGAGACTTCACCCGACAGACCAGGACAACGAACTCGCTCCCTTACAGAAGGACGGCAACGAGCTCAGCTGCCGAGCCCTAAAGGTCCCAGACAGGCGATCCGAGCCCCAAAGGTCCCTCGTTCGCGATCCTGAAATGGTCCCAGCAGAGGAGCGGAGACCGGCAACCGACCTACTGGAGAAAGAAGTAGTTTTCCTCCTAGCATATCATCCCGCCATGCACTGCCGAGATACCCGCAGACACTTATACCCTGAAATAGACCACCAGATGAGAGATGCGGATCCGCGTCCCGAATGCGGACCACAGGTGAAACCGCCTGAGCCATCCCAGTCGGTTGTGGCCTGTAGCTTCTGGTGGTGCTTCACTTCATCCCTTTCTCCTAGGAGTAGCAGCCACAACAGTTGCAGGTATGTCGTGAGATGTCCCCTTCTTGAACTGCGATCTCCTTATCTTTGTCGTTCAATGGTGTCCCTACAACATCACAAGCCTTGAAATATAACGCCATCTGCTTTCAACTTTGATATTAGTGCTAAGGGAGAGAGAAGGAAGAAAGGGGAGAGAGAGGGGTGAGATGGAGGTGTTATTCATTGCCTGTAAGATATGGTTTTCAAAGATCTGAAATAGAATGTTTATCATTAAATAAATATCGGCAGAATGAATTCCAAGCCAATGTTGTTTGTCAGGAAACACTGGTGATTAAATATGAATGAACGTTTTTGGGATTTAAACGTAATTCTGTCCCCACTGAGGAGCACTGTACTTCCCAAGAATATAATCTATTTTAGGTGCATTTATGGTGGAATAATAACAATTGAATATTCATTTATATTATCAATGAAAAGTGCAGACTTTCCGGAAGTACGAGTATGTCCTTCGTGACTCCAGCATCTGCATATTCCAGTACTTGGGTGGAAATGAAACTTTAGCTGCCTTTTTTCTAAAATCAAAATATTTGAGAGACACTTCATAATGTTTCACAAGTTGACTGATGTGTACTCTGTTCGATTTGATCTAAGATGTAGTTTGATAATTATTTTAATTTTCTAAGGATATGAATTTGAAATAAAGAATATCTTCGGGCTATAATTTGTTCAGGTTTCAAATTGCCGTTAACGGCTAAAAAGTGTGAATAACGGATTAAAAATTATTTGATGAAGCAACCGCTTCTAAGATAACAGTTTCTAATTGGTATAGTGAATTCGAAAATAATTTCGCCACCTGATACTGAAGGACGCCCAAGAACTGCGTAACTGTTGAAAAAATTGCAGTTGTTCGAGCAATGCTTGAAGATTTTCGGCGGTCATCTTATGTACTTCTTTGGGCGATATTGGGCATTAGTATGAGTCAAATCTAAAACATTTTGCATCTAAATTTGCTCCTGAGAAAACTTTGTTCTTTATGGAATCCCTATCAAAACAGCAACGCATTGATTGGTACAGAAAAACTCGAAGAATTCCAAGTGAAAGTTCAACTTTGGTTTGGAATAATGTTCCTGGTGATGAATATTGGATTTATTATAATGATCCTTCAAGGATCTCAATGGGATGGTTTCTACGAAAGCAAAGCCGTATTGATTTAAAAGGGAATATTTTAAAAAAAGTTTTAAAGGTAATTCTAGTTGGATTTTCTAAAATTTTATGTTGCCCTTGTATATAGAGTTGGCGAATCTTTTTTGGAATTTTAAAAACTTAAGAGATAAATTTAAATGTGCTACTATCTAATAAAAGTACTATTAACTATTATTTTCATTGTTTAAAAACTAAAATTAACTAGTCTAAGGGTACTCGTAGGTAAAGCTTGTGATTTTAAACTAAATATTTTCAGTGTTGCAACATATCGCTGTGTTTTTTTTTTTTTTTTTTTTTTTTTTGAGTTTACGTCCTCCAACGATAAGCCATATTGGACGATGAATGAAATGGGTGAAATGCTGCTCAAATGAGTCACAGATCCGTAGATCTTAGAGCTACCCAACATTCGTCTTTCAGTATAAGGAAAACCCTGAAAAAACCTTATCCAGGTAACTCACCCTGACCTACATTCGAACTCGTGATCTCTTGAACGTGAGTTAAACACGCTACCATCTACGCTACCATACTACTCTGTGACAAATTAATTATCAGTGTTTTAAACCCAGTGCTTAAACGGTACTCTCTTCCTGGAGTTGATTAATTAACTGTTAAGGTATATATGGAAGATTAATTGAATGTTAAAGGAATATATACATGTATTGAAAGAAATATCTTGTCAAGTTTGTTACGGATTCTGAAGCGGTAGGATTCTTTCACCCCTAGGAAGGACGGCCGCAACCATAAATTTTAAGGGTCGGTGTTTATTTTGAAGCATAGTTTTGACAGGAAGGGGACATCTTAGGTGGTCTAACGTGAGGTTGTCGTAAAAGGGACTCCATATGCGTTCTACCGGCCAACGAATTAAAAATAAGGAACTGAAGGGCAAAGCGAAGTGTCATATGACCTATCTGGGAACAAATATATATCCAAAGTCATTTGGTGGCTGAGGGCCCAGCTAAAACGTCGTGCGATAGCACACGGACAGAAGTCGCGTTAATTAAGGTTATTTGGCTACTGTGGGCCAAACTGAACGGACGAGTAAACTAAAGATATCGCGTTCAATTAAAGGTACTTAGCCGCTGGGTGCCAATCCGATGAGTCGTGTTATAGACATGGGAGTACAACCACGCCAGCGCGAAGCCTACCATTCAGAGTTTGTCTAATTAACATGTATTTCGAGACTAATTGAAATACAACGGATCGTCATAAGAGAATTAAACTGTGTTTCTTTTCAAGTACCCTAATTGATCCACCCAAAACGCCCTGAATCAAAAGATCCTTGCTACAAATCCTATGTTCGTGAATGTTAGGATAACTCCGAGAGCGGCCGAGGATATCGATATTTTCAAATTATCACTGGCAAGGCTGACGACCCAAGGAGTCAAACCGCTGCCACATAATGGAGCCGAACTGAGGGGCAACACACCTTGCAACAGTGCGTATCTCCCTAACAGTTTTTTTTAGAAACCACTTTACTTTTATATTAGTTATCACTTATGAGATGCAAACGATGCAGATTTCCTAATTTTGTCAACAATAAAAGTAATTCAAAATTATTTAAGTAATGATAGACCAAACGCATACAACATTTTTTCACTCTTCCGGTTCCTTTAGAAAAATATTAATTCGTTAAATATACTTTTTGTAATAATTATTCATGTGGTCGAATATGTTATATCTTCATCAATTTAAAACGGTAGAAAAAGTATAAGCCACTTTTTTAATTCCAGGCTCTCTGAGCGTTTGTTGAAAATTTATACACGTTTGGTTACAAACTACATTCTATAGTACATTTTAGTACGCAGAAGTGAAGGCAAAATCAAAGTCTATTAACAGGAATTGCAAATAAATACAGGACATGATGTCGTGTAGCCTTGGATATTTAAATAGCCAGGTGTTGAGGTTTAAAGGGATCTGAATTCAAAAGCCGAAGTACGTAATTGAAGCTAAAGGTTCAAAGTATCTTTGAACATAAAAAGTAATTTTGGAATTTGTGGAAACTGTTGTCTAATTTTGACGCGAATATTCCACTCCAAGTAAAGATGGGGTAAAGATACTTAATTAATCTTCATTGGAGCTGTAAAATACACCAGAGATATGCGAGGTAATCCAGAATGTTCATTACAAAACAATGATTCATTTAATTAAAGATTACGTTAATTCAGGATTGTTGTAATAGTAGGCGAGCGTAGTATATTGTGCTTTTTATCCTTTTATGAATAATATTGATTTGTTAGCATCTAGTATACCCAAACATATTGCGCTTGTGTGACACTGTGATATTGTGCATCTTTGAGAAGTAATTCAAAAGAAAGCAGCTGCACAATCCAACAAAGAACCAAGTCACCAAAAAACTAATTTATTTTACTAAGGACTAAGCAAGAAAGGAAGAAAAGAGCTACTTATTGTTTTAACGATAAGTCTGAAGTGCTGTCTACATGCCGCCACTGAAAAGTGCTTCTGAGATACGGCAGACCTTTTTTATTTCTAACTTTTTCCCCCTATTCCGTTTCGCGGCAACCCTGCAGCCTCTACATCATTGACACCAACTTGCCTTCTTCCTTTTACCTCCTTCCTAAATTTAAATCTTTTTTTCTCTGTCTACTGTAAATGCTACACATTTCCTGTTTCATACAGAACTCTAGTACCTTGACCTGCTTTAGTTTGTATTCCTCTCAAATTTATGACTTCGTAGATCATCGCGTTATCCTTAAAATTTCCCTCTCTCGCAAAAGTACGGCGATAAATATGTATAAAGCATAATTGGTATGCAACTTTTTGGTAAGGAAATTATCCATGCGGATGCTGTTTAAAGTTAATCTTGGGGTCTGCGTAACGGATCCCTCAGAACTACAGGTGTTTTGCTTTCTCAGTGTAGCAGAAGCAGTGAACTGAATTACCGTGAGATGTATCACCGTCGGATCACTCAACACCTTGCGGTGATTTGTAGACAAGGAGTAAGTACAGAAAGGCAGACTTCGTCAGCTACAACCACTTGGTACAAAGTACAACTTATATTCTGTCGCTTTATCTCGGAGGTCCTTCGCTCTGTCGGGCTTCGAAGCGACGATCTGTTGACTTCGTTGTACTCGTCGCTGTTGTGGCTGAGAAGGCGCAATTATCTGAGGGTCTGCCTCGACAAGTATCTATATCATTACTGAACTATGGAGAAGCTGGGCTGGGAATTGGGGACTTTCTCAGGATTCTTGAACTAGAAAGTCGTCTACTCTTTTGTTTCGGCATGAAGTTACTCGGACGTTTGCAGGTTTCAGTGATTTAGGCGACATTCGCGGAATGTACTGTTAACTATATATGCTCGAAGCTTTATAATATTTAGCTTAATTTCAGAATACTTTAGATATCTGTGGATGCACCTCGCGCTTCACTGGAAGTAAACTTCTTAAACCTCGCTTGATGCTGCTACGACATCACACTATTCCCTACCATAGACTATGCCAGACTGCCCCGATTCTACTCCAAACTGCCCTATTCTAAACTCCCCAGAAACGGTAAATTTCTTTCATTGGCTATACAAAAGGGAAGGCCAATAACACTTATGTCCAAAACTAAGGGGGTAAGCAACGGAAGTTGTCCCGTTACCTGTGCTGAAACCTAGGAGACATCCTGGAGAAACTACGCCTGTGTATTTTATTGGTTATGATTTTCGAAGTATGCATTTATACATAGTTTATACATGTGATACGTTCATACAAATATTATTATAAAATCATTGATATTTGCTATTAAGTTAAATGTTTATATAGTTATTAATAACTCCTGAATCAATAACATCTACTAGTTTGTTTTATATTAGAATAACGGACAGACGGACATATCGCTACAATTCTTATTAACCCGTTTGTCTGTCACTAACAGCAACCTCGCTTTACCAGTTGCATTACCTGCACACTTCTTATTGAGATTAAGGGGAGAAGAGACTTGAACGCTGACGTCACAGAACGTTCAGTTGGCTAATGAGTTATGTACTATATGCTTGTAACAAATACCTAAGCACTATTGGTTATATATCAAACTGTTTTATAACAAATACCTAAGCATTATTGGTTATATATCAAACTGTTTTATAAAAGTTGTGGAGGAAAAGTATACGCAGGTTTCCTTTTATTTGTCCAACACTAATATATTTAAATAAATTTCTTAGTATACAGACTTTTTAAATCCTCGATATTAAATGTCTTCCTCCGTTTAACTTTATTTTCGATATCATGGACGCTTTATAATCCTTAAACTCTTTTGATCTAGTGGTTACATTTCTTAAAAGTAAAGTGCAGATTCTTTAAACATATCCGTCATTTAAGTATTATATTCCTTGCAGTTATCTATTATCTTAACTTTCTATTTGGATTTCATGCCTTTGCAATGAAGTATTTTATGTCCCAAAATTCATGTATATTCCTGCGTTAATGTGTGTGTCATAATTTAAAAAATTTCTGCTCATGACACGGCTATATCATTGTGTGTTTGGGTTTCCATGTTTTCGAAACAGGTCTCATTAAATTCTAAGGTTAGAAACACTAGACAAATCTTGTATAGTAGCTTACCACAACTCCATTTGGGCTTCCAATCTTGTAAGTTCAACTAGATCTGCCAACATTTACCAAGTTGTCTTGATAAATGTACACACTTGCTACTACTTATGTACAACTTACACAAAACGTAGAAAAATATACAATAATTTGCTTCCGTTGTTTACATATAATAAACAATCCGTAAATGTTAACAAATGTAAATGTTTCCCATTATTACGTTAACTATGTAAGCGATGTGCCTATATGACTTGAATAATGCATTGGAAAAGTTGTGCGAGTGTGCTACATTAGATTTTCATTTTTCTTTAATATTTACAAGTGGTGAATATAAACATTAATGTATTCCAAATTTTAGATTTGAGTTTGAATAAATGATGAAGAAGTATCTTTAAGAAAGACGCGTTCTCACTTTATCTGTTGTATGCGTGTGCGCGAGTGTGTGTATGTGTGTGTGTGTGTGTGTGTGTGTGCGCGCGCGCGAGTGCATGTATGTGTGTGTGTGTGTGTGTGTGGATGCTATAATGTATGTATACGAAAACTGGAATAAATACTAAACTTGGTCTTCAGTTCAAAGATTATATTGTGGTAGCAAAATGTATGTAGTGTCAAAAGCTAGGACACGTGGTAAAATATTGTAAACAAGAGGTATCTGTGTGATCACACTGCGGGGAACAAGATCATACAAAGAAAGAGTGTCAAAAAGCTAAAGATAAGGGGAAGTCCGTATGTATTCCATGTAGCACAAGAAAGAAAAACCTAACTACTGGGACAAAGGTACACTGTCAAAATAGGAATGTATGCCCAACGTATAAGATGTTTTGGGAACAGTTAATTAATAGTACAGACTATGGACAGGATAACCCAAATGGAATGGAGTAAGAGAATAGTGAACATAAGACATGGATCACAAACAAGTAGGAAACAAGGTAAACCAACTACAACTTCTAAGACCTATCAGTCGTTGGAAGTGAAGAAGAAACATATTGCTACATATGTAAGGAACCTGCGATTGCCTGTAAGACCGCGATATTTTATATATAGCTATTTGTATAATAATAACACTATTGAAATATGGAATATCTAAGATTTATTAAACAAAGAATGGTAATGGTAGATGAAATACAGCAAATAAAGAGCATAAGAATAGGTCACATAAATGCACAGAGATCAAGGCTAGTGATGCAGGAATTAAGAAAGGTAATAGAAGACAGGCAATTGGATATAATATGCATACAAGAGCCATATGTCTTTAAAGGAAAACCTATAAATGTGGCTGCTACAACTAGAATAATAGTAGAGGGCGATCAACCAAAAGCAATAATTCTAATCATCAACAAAGAAATACAGGTTGTAAAGATTACACAATTGTGCGACGAACATGTTAACTGCATTGAGGTAACAACTGATGGTGTAAGCTTCATCCTGTGTAATCATTATTTTCAATATAGTGATGATATTCAAATACACATTGACAAGATAGAAAGAGTGCTAGACATGATGTCAAAATAGTCCATTATATATGGTATGGATAGTAATGCCAAATCAAAGAGGTGGTATGGTAAAAATCCTGATAATAAGGGAGAAAGATTAGAAGAAATATTACTACAGAACAATATGATCATAATGAATACACCATTTAATCCATTTACTTTTGAAAATAGAGCTGGAGCAGAGGAGAATATAGACCTTACGGTAGCCAAAGGAGAAATTGTGAATCGTATCAGTAATTGGAAAGTGGCGCAACAACTAACAACTAGTGACCACAATTTAATATATTATGATATAGTAACATGGACAGCAGGTGAACATCAAAATCATCATAATAAAAGAAAATATCAGATAAAGAATGCTGATTGGGCAAAACTTAGAGGTTCAATTAAAATTCCCAATGAAATGCAAATTGGAGGAAATATAGATAAAAAAGCTAAGCAATTAACTCAAAGCATACAACAGGCGATGGAGCAGGCATTAAAGAAATGTACTGATGTAAAGCATAAGGTATGGAATGACAAACTGCAAAAACTAAGGAGCAGAGTGAGGAAGTTAAGATGATATTATCAGTTAAGTCGGACTGCGCAAGAAAAACAGATTAGACTTCAGGAATATAGAGAAGTGAAACAACAATATAAGATCAAGCTGGAACAAACGAGACAAGAAACATGGAAAAGATTTATAGAGGAAAATTTGGATGAAAATGAATGGGGGACTCCGTATAAAATAGTCATGGAGAAAATAAAAGCACCGGAGGTAATCTCAACAATAAAGTAACCTGATGGAACTTATACAGAATCGTCGACAAGCTCTATGAATCACCTGTTGCAGATATTACTTCATAGTGACGAACAAGTACAAGAGAATGAGGAACAGCAAGCTATGCGACGTGACTTTCAAAATGTATATATTAATCAAAGAGTAATCTACCTATATGACGTTTCGGAAGTAAAGTTAGCAACCCGAGAACTAAAGAAGAAAAAAGCACCAGGACCATACAATATAAATGCAGAAATTCTACAAAACTAGGAAGAATCTATAGCACCATACTTATGTAGCCTATTTAATGCATGCCTGGTACAGGGGCGAGTTCCATACGTTTGGAAAGAAGGAGATGTAGTAATACTAAAAAAATCAGCAAATAAGTATCCAACAGAGCCAAAAACATATAGACCAATATGTCTATTAAACACAGTAGGAAAGGTACAAGAGAAATTAATATTAAAAAGGATAAAGGAATATCGAATTACGATAGGCATGACACAGAAACAATTTGGCTTCAGAAAGGGTAAATCCACTGAGGTGGCCATAAATGTGGCGTTAGAAGCGATAAAAAGAAGTACAAATAAATATGTATTAGGAGTATTCATTGACATCGCTGGAGCCATTGACAACTTATGGTGGCCGTATCTATTTAAAATCATGGAAGCGAAACAATACCCAAAAGTTCTATACAATGTACTCAGAGATTATTGTAAAGATAGACGGGTACATGTCACCGGCATAGATGGAAAAATTACAAGAGAAATTACCAAAGGTTGCCCACAGGGATCCATTTTGGGGCCCCTCTTCTGGGACATCATGACGGAGCCTTTACTAGAAGAATTAGCTGTATCACAAGATATCATCGAAATTGTTGCCTATGCAGATGACATTCTGATTATTACAGAGGCAAATAGTAGGATGGAGTTAGAGAGAAAAACGAATTCAACTTTAAAGACATTTAACAACTGGTGTAATCAAGCCAAATTAAAAATATCAGCGAACAAATCTGCCTATGTACTAATGAAAGGAGCGTTAATTAGGGACCCGACTATTAGGATAGACAATGAAAATATAAAAAGGGAAAAAGTAATTAAATATCTTGGAATACACCTGGATGAAAAGAGAAACTTTGAGCAACACATAAAGAAAACCAAAGGAAAAACTATAGAAATAATGATGAAATTGTCTACTTTAGCAACGAGAACATTTAAATTACCGCCAAAGGCTATAACTTCATACCACATGAGTTTTGTTTTGGGAATAACAGCATATGGAGCTGGGGTATGGGCTGATAGAGTTAATATAAAAAAGAATGTGAAGATGATAAGATCCATAAAGAGAACAGGATTATTGAAATGTATTTGAGCCGTTAAGACCACATCTACAATAGCACTATTAATTGCAGTGGGGACATGGCCATTGGACTTGATAATCAAACAGCGAGGAGCCAACTATTGGGTTAAAAGGGCGGACTTGAGTAAAGTAGAGAAAATATTAGGATATTCGTGCTCTGCCAAAAAGGAAATAAATCAGAGACTTATAGAAGAATGGCAGCAAGAGTGGAACAACATAGAGGAAGGTAGAAGAACGTACAATTTGTTTCCAAATATAAGAGAAAGATTACGCTTAAGACAAATACAGCAAAAGAAGAGCAGGTATACAATTTCTAACGGGCCATGGACCATATCGGACCTATTTCAAAAGAATTGGAAGCTCAGATAGTGATATATGTGACAGCTGCAATATACAGGATACACCAGAACACACATTGTATTAATGTAAAAATTATAAAGGCCTGTTAGAACACCATAGCAGTATGCTACAAGGGAAATATGTATATAACATCGTCAGAGATCCTGGGGACTTTAGAACACTGGAAGAAATGGCCGAGATCATCTCTACGCGAGTCATGGAGGAATATAAACAACAACAGATAGAAAGACGTGAAAGAGGAGAACCACGGAGAAGGAGAGAGGAACAGGCAGCTGTAGAACCAAGGAGGTCAAAAAGGAATATACAAAGGGAACCAGAGGATGGAATAAGGCGAGAAAATGAAATGGAAGATCCACAGGAAGAACTTATATGTGACCAGGAAATACCACAAAGGATCAACAGGAGACGCCAATACTGGACATCCATACGCAGAATGGAAGCAGGAGCGACAAGCAGATTAGCGGTAGACTCAGAAGAAGAGCGGAGTTAGCAGACATCTGCAATAGAATAATATTTACGAAAGAAAACTGAACTGATGGACGAATTCTCTCCAAATGATGGTGGGAACACTACAAGTCTAACAGAGAGGAATATTACTACCAATAGTCGGATAGTAAATGACAGCAAATAAATGATAGAAAGCCTTATGCAGTAGACTTATGTAGTGAGTTAGTTTGAGGAATTGTAAAGCTACTGGTTTCCGGTAGCTAGTGGGACAGGACAATAGTGAATGTAAATATTAGCAAGTAGGATATATGATATAGGTAGGGTAGGTAGTTTTCATGAGTCCTAAAGCTGCTGGTTTCCAGTAGCAAGTAGGTTAGAGTTAGCTAGTAGGTTAGCATTATTTGGCAAGTTAGATTAGGGAATATCTGCAAAGATAAGTATTGTAAGTGGAGCTAATAAATAAGGCAGGAGGATAAAGAATATAAATCTGTGGAGAGCTTTGCCCTTGTATAGCTTCAAGATGCCAGGGAATGTGTTGAGCAGATGTTTTTTTTTTTTTTTTTTTTTTTCAGTTTCTTTCAAAGTTTCCAGGACAATCTTTAGCAATACCATTTTTCTTGCCACAAGTTCTTGGAACAGTGTTCCTTCAGATAGGCAATTTTTTTGCAATGACTATCCCCTTCAAATGGAAGCAGGAGGATAAACTAAGAGTCTCAACAGTTACCATTGTTAATACAATTGCAGGTGTGAAGTGTTGATTAACTTGTAAAGCAGTTAAAATTGTATATATCATTATTGTTAGATACAGTAAATATGTAGCGTGTGTTGAACTGGGTTGCTAGTCAGAGAGCCAGGAGCCGCGTTAATGTAAATTAGTGTAAGATACTAAATTAAATGAAAATTATAAACTGTTTTTATTGATATTCATTTTGAAATGGTTGTGGTGGTTTTCATGAACTCTTGTTGCTAATAAAAACTACATAAACCTTATTGTAGGCCATTTAGACTGATATGATAGATTATCTGAGTTAGGTTTAAATTTGAATGTTTTGTAAAAATTTTTAGTCAGTGCCAAGTTGTTAGCTAATCTGAATAATAAATATTAAGTAATCATAGCACTGCTTTATAAAATGTATTATGGATAACTACCATGTAGGTTGTACAGCTCTTGTGTTGTGTAACATTCATTATTATTTATGATGCAATTGAGACTTCAGATATTTTTGAGCTAATGTTTAAGACAGAGTGTCTCATTTTTAATATTTGTACAGTGTTAATACTATCTGTAGATGTGCAGTTGCTAATTGTTTCAACAAAAAAGGAAGGGTTTCTTGAAACTTCCATACTTCAAACTACCCCTTGTATTGTGACTTTCTGGGTTCGTAAACTTAAAGGTCGGGTTTTCAGAAATTCAAAATGCTCTTTATTTCAGTAGAAACACATTTGGTCAACCCCTACAGGCTCTAAAAATGACGTGTCCTACACGCAGTAGTCCCCGATTGCTTCATTACACATAAACAAACGAAGGAAGTCAGCCGCGGCACACTTCAAATAGCTGCTCGCACACAATTAGCAGCTCTACTTGCAACTGTTTTTGCAGTTCAAATGTCCACACAATGCACTAAAACCCTTTTCACTGACTGGCAGCTCTCACTGCACGACTGGGCTGTCCGATTAGCTGTGACGCTTTTATAACCAAACCATCATTTCTCGAAAGTTACCGAACTAGCACAATTTTTCGTGATGTAGCGAGAACACCATGGAACTGTCTCTATCCCTTTCTCCCTCTGTTGCTCTCTCTCAGGGCACGGCTTGGGCGCTATCTGTCTGCTTCACTCCCCGTCTTCTCTCTCTCTCTCTCTCTCTCTCTCTCTCTCTCTCTCTCTCTCTCTCTCTCTCTCTCTCTCTCTCTCTCTCTCTCTCTCTCTCTCTCTCTCTCTCTCTCTCTCTCTCTCTCTCTCTCTCTCTCTCTCTCTCTCTCTCTCTCTCTCTCTCTCTCTCTCTCTCTCTCGGCGCTCATCCACAATGCCTCGCAAATGAAGAAATTTGATATCAGCAGACGCTCTAAACGATTTTAATTGAAATTAATATGTTTAAGATATTTAAATGAAAAACTCAATATGCTGCACTTTCTGAAAGTAGTTATTTTTTGTTTTAAGGTAAATAAAATTGAATGTCAAGTCGAAAGTACTCAATTTAGTCCATTTTAATGACTTAAAAAGAACAAACAGCATACAGGTATACGAAAATAAGATTAAAATTAACATTGTGAGAAGTAATATTGAGTTCTGCCGAGCGGGATGGCTGAGGCGAATTCGTCTGTGGCCCAATTTCACAAGTCCCGGGTTTGATTCCTGTGGCTGACCTACCTGACCCATGGGAGTTTTTGAGGGTTTTCCCGGTTCGCCATGCAAAAGTTGGGTAGATTAATTACATCCCCCGAATTTCCTGCCCCTCCATTTCATTTCCATTATTTCATATCATCACTCATCTGATGGTCTGTTTCAGGGTAGAAGTGTTGGCATGTGTCGCGGCGCTGCATGGCAGCATGATATGCTCTGAGTAAAACTTCCTCCTCCGGTATCTTGGTTGCCGCTCTCCGCACCGACTATTGGAACTGCCTCCGGGCCACAGTACGGGGGAATGTCCGTTGTCCTGGGTTACAGGGGAGGTTTCCATCTACGTAAAATGTTGGGACCCTGCCCTCTGCACTGTGGTGTCTCCTTGGGTAATCGCTCTCTGTCTCCTCTCGCCTCATCCTTCCTTCCGTGGATGTCCCACTTGGGGGCATAAGGTACAATAGAGCAAGACTGGTTGCAGTGCCGATCACCTCCGAAAAAATATTCAGTTCTGGAATAATTCTGTTCTTAGTTTTAAATTTAATAGAGGAGGCTTAATCATAATTTAGACGTAGTTTGTTGGCTTTGACCAGAAGTTTAATTACTCAAATATAGTTGTAGCTATGTTTTAAGTGTTTTTTTTTCCTCATGGTTTCAAAGATACAAGTATACTGTGGTAAATGCTCAATGCATAGTAAACCTCATGCGTTTGGTAGTTTGTGGTTTTAACTGCAAGATAGCTTTGACATGTGCTCACAGATTTAACATTTACTTCCATTTAACATTATCCTTCAACATCTTCAATGAACTAGTTGAACATCATATTATTATTATTATTATTATTATTATTATTATTATTATTATTATTATTATTATTATTATTATTATTATTATTATTATTATTATTATTATTATTATTATTATTATTATTATTATTATTATTATTATTATTATTATTATTATTATTATTATTATTATTATTATTATTATTATTATTATTATTATTATTATTATTATTATTATTATTATTATTATTATTATTATTATTATTATTATTATTATTATTATTATTATTATTATTATTATTATTATTATTATTATTATTATTATTATTATTATTATTATTATTATTATTATTATTATTATTATTATTATTATTATTATTATTATTATTATTATTATTATTATTATTATTATTATTATTATTATTATTATTATTATTATTATTATTATTATTATTATTATTATTATTATTATTATTATTATTATTATTATTATTATTATTATTATTATTATTATTATTATTATTATTATTATTATTATTATTATTATTATTATTATTATTATTATTATTATTATTATTATTATTATTATTATTATTATTATTATTATTATTATTATTATTATTATTATTATTATTATTATTATTATTATTATTATTATTATTATTATTATTATTATTATTATTATTATTATTATTATTATTATTATTGTTGTTGTTGTTGTTGTAATTTTTTGTAATTCTTTATCGAATAAGATGAAACTTACTGCCAAAGTAAATTATTTTTATTATAAATTTTTCACTTAAATACGCCAGAACTAATTGGACAAGTTAATTGAGTTTTCATAAGAATGGTTTCGAAAAGTTAAATATGGTAGGTAGAGAAAGTCATGTGAGGATTTTACAATAATCTGGAATACATATCCTCGGTTAGCAATGCACATGAAACTCGTTAACGTAAGCCCTTTCATAAATAACCAACTCAAAAGCATGCGACAAATTAGTTTGAGCTGCTCATCGTTCGCAGGTTATCCGGATCTTTTTGTATTCCAGCGAAGCCTTTGAAGTGGTAGCGTTTTAATTCTTTGCGCTGTACCGTTGGTTCGCCATCCAGCGATTTACGGGAATGATAACGGCTCTCTGCTGTAAATGGAGATAAATGGATGAGATTAGCAGAGAGCGGTGCTATTAGCATCTCAATGGCGGCAGTGTTGCTTTGAGGACGGAATAAAAGAGGTGCAAGTTCGTCAGGTTTGTAATCAATAGGATCCACGTTTGGCTGTAGGTTCACGAGGTCGCTTATTGTTTCGAAAATGTCATCCCTGTGAAGGTGTCATTGCTGGAACAGCTCTTGCATTTAAATCCTCTACTTATCAGAGCAGGATTCAACATAAAAAATATCTAATGCGTTCACATTCACATAATCTTCTCGACTTACTCTTTTAAAAGCTGTTCTTACAAAATACACTTTCTTGTTGATTAAGATAAAATTTCATTACACATTTTCGAATTTCATTGGAGGTACAACAAATACAGTTCGCTTAAACAATAGGCAGAGTTTCCTAAGATAGATGGCGATGGAATGGCTTTGAAATCCCTTACCCTTTTCATGACCACGAAACGAAGAGCTACTTACCACTTAAAAAGTGTAACTATATAAAAATTTAAACTAATAATACAGAGTGCTCCTTGAATAACTAAACTCACAAATGTTACAGTTATTTTGATCAAAACCCCTAAAACGTTGTCAACATTTTAACTTTGTTATTTTAATTTCATTGAGAAAAGAATTCATTGGAACTTATTATAACTTGTAGGAGAAAGGGTACCAGATTAAAAAGAGCAATTGAAGGCAAAGTAGTGATTGAAGATGTGGAAGAAAAATAAAATGAATGTTATTCATGTGTTTAACGACGATAATATTGGTTTAAATATTTAAGAAATGTTATTTGAATATTAGATTGTTTAAACATGATTTATGCTCGACCATGCAAACTTTAGTATTTATACGACTAGTAGCAGTACTTTAATGGGCCTCATTAAAGCACACCTGTTCATTAAAGTATTGGTATCCGACCAAACAAAAGTGGCCACATAACATAGT
Organism: Mantis religiosa; assembly: GCA_030765055.1. Lineage (NCBI taxonomy): Eukaryota > Metazoa > Arthropoda > Insecta > Mantodea > Mantidae > Mantis > Mantis religiosa. The sequence continues at coordinate 388,562,527 of CM060950.1, forward strand.
GAAAGCGCAAGTATGGATTATTCTCGTCTCGATCGACAACAGTACTAGCGCCAGTTTAGAGAAAAGTCAAAGTGTCTGACACTAGAAAGAGTGACATTGAACTTACACTCCTACAAATTACGACAAAAGCCTTCAATGTTACCAATAATTTATTGCCACAAAAGTCAATATATATGTACGAGGAATTCTATTCACAATTCATGGATTGGAGACTAATAAAAAGTATAAATTCGTTCTCAGAAAGTGTATTCCTAGTGTATTTTGAGGAATTGTCTCAAAATATGAAATCGTCGAGCTTGTGGACTCACTATTCTATTTTGAAATCAACACTCAACATTGGCACCCAAACCTGATCAGCTTACTAAACACAAATCAGAAGGATATAAAGTGAAAAAGGCCAAAACATTTACACCTGATGAGTTGAAAGTATTTATAAATGAAGCACCTGATGTTAAATACCTCATGATAAAAGTAAGTTCCTTTTTTTAATGTTACCAATGTTACCAATTATAATTAATTAAAAATCACCCATATACCGGAGTAATGTATTTAAAAGGATTACTTCTTTAAGGATTAATTCCTCAATATAAATTTACATTAAAAATAGTCAGCGATAAAAATCCTGGTAATTAAGTACTTGCAATAGTAAGTCGCCACAAGTAGTTGTCTCATATATGAGAACCCTAAGTGGTCTACCGGGAAATATAATGAGTCAATTTGAGAATTTAATGTCAGGAAGGCACGTTGACCATGGTAGCTTAAGGGGTAGAGCAACTGGATAGCAACCAGTAGATCCGTGGTTCAAATCCCGGCCATGGCATTGAATTTTTCAGTTGACTTTAATTAATTAAAAATCACCCAGTATACCTATTTAAAATAACTTTTTAGTGCAGGAATGCTCAAATGAAGCAAGAAAGAGGAAGTTGAAATTAGCTCCTTCCACCGGCTGATGTGTAGTGTAGTGTTTAACGCCCGCTTTTACTGCATACGGCACCGAAGGCGGTGACACTGATGATACATGAGATGAAGATGGAGCACCGGTGGAATGAGAATGCGGGGTAAACCGGAGGTCTCGGATAAAACCCGCCCCAGCGCCGTGTTGTCCAACACAAATCTCAATTTGCGGTTGCCTGGGATCGAACCCGGGCCGCCTTCGTTAAAGCCAAGCGGTCTAACCACTGAGCCACGGCGCGGTCTCCACCGGCTGAGGCAGAATGATGCACTTAGGCGTGGTTCCTGAGTTCCAGTGACGTCACTGTGGTGTAATAGTTGCTACAGGAAATGAAAGGTGTACACATTCATCCACCTCTGACTGGCCTGATTGTCACTGGTGGGAGAATATACGTATAACATTTAGGGGAATCGAGCACATGCTCTAGGGTTAAGTACCCCTGTTTCAGTGGAATAGCCCATTCCGGAGACTTTTGAAACCTTTAGAAATTAATATTTTATTTATTACGTTTTAATTTAAAAAGAGTGAATTTGCTTTACAACTATATATTTTTATTAACGGATCTAAATATATACAGAGTACATAATTAATAGTGCAAACCGAAACGGTAGAAAGTATACCATAAGGCAAAAACTTCCAGCGAACATGGGTCCACAGGGCCATTATTGTGAATGTGTGGTTATGAGCCGCCGCTGAGTTGTGCTTCAATGGTTGCTCAGTTAGATGCGGTCCATGGTTTGCTGTTATTTACAAAACCAAACATTGCCAGCAGGTGAAGTTGTAATCACGCCACACACGACAAAATGGGTACCGCACACGGTTGAAGTAATCAGATCATTTGTCTGAGGAGTGTCACGTGTGCTGAATTCCACGTAGTCAAAATAGAACCGTACTGCAATGAAGGCAATGTGAATATGCATTTTATATAAGGTTGGCTAACGGCAATGCACGGGAGAATATGTGTTTGTACACCAAAAAATATCCTGACAAGACACTCAGTAATTCTTGATTTACAAGGATCCATCAGAGTCTAAGAAAACAGGGTGGTTTTGCATGTGGCAGGGGAAGTTGCGGATATGGTATAGGAAGCAGTAACCACACAAGTGTCTGTACTAAACCACATACTGTATAGAAAGTAGAAAGTGTATAGAAAGTATACTGTAGTCATTAAGGGTAAATGTTAATGTTGACTCAATGGTTGGGGGTCGCGTTGTGGCTGAGTGGCTTGACCGCATAGCTGTCACCAAGATGGCCCGGGTTCCGTCCCAAGCAACTGCAAAGTGAGATTTCTGGTGGACAACACGGCGCTGAGGCGGGTTATTTTTGGGATCTTCTGGTTCTCCTTCCATCTCATTCCACCGGTGCTCCACATTCATGTCATGTATCATCAGTATTACCGCCTGTAGTGCCGCATGTGGTAAAGGCAGGCGTTGAACACTTCCCATTTCATTTCATTTCAATAATTGGGATTTAATTCTGAGTGCAGTTTTTGTCAAGGGATGCAAAAACATATTTTAGTCAACCCTCGATTTGTGCATACTACTTTATTTCCCAAAGTGAGATTTGTGGTGAATAACACGGTGCTGGGGTGGGCTTTCTCCGGGTCCTCCAGTTTCCCCCGCCAGTATTCCACGAAGTTCTCCATCATTATCTTCCATAACATTTCATTTCGCCCTCATTCTGTCATCATTTATCTCACTCTCATACCGGGCATTAGGCTGATCACCCATCCTAAATTCTCTCTCTCACTGACCCAGATATTCTGTTCCTCAATCCGCATAAGGTTTAAGAGGAACAAGAATACCCTGAGACTACGTAGTGGTATAAGAGGGCAGTTAAAGAAAGAAATGTTATTTACCGTCGAAGCGGGGTTCACACCCAATTATATTTTTAATTATAATACAAATATATGATACGAATTAAACCCACACGCTGTTAATGGCACTAAATCAGCAACATATCTTATTGAATATATGTTTAGAGGTACTAAGTGATTGTCGCAAAATACCATACATTCTTTCAAGGAACCTTTTGGTTTCTGTGGCGGGATCTTACAAAACAACTTGTGGAACGTTCGGAGTATTTGATTCATACTGTCACCATGTGGCATTGTTGTGCTGCTGCCACAGGCCGGAGCCAGGCGCGTCGGCAGGAAAGAAAGAGACAGAGAGGGACTCCGGAACGTTCTGCCCATTGTTGCCACCGTGAAAGTTCTCGGAAAGTTTGCGGCTTTTTAGAAACAATGGCTGCGTGGGGGGGATAAATACCGGCGAGGTTTCAGAAGCGGCTGACCACACATGGCCATCCTAAAGAAGAGTCGCCGGCAAATGCACCTGAGTTGTCGCTGACTCCCCGAGCCGCCACACTACCTACATACAGCGCAGTCATTCGGGGAGTGCATAGGCATCTCACTGACGCCTTTATTCTACAGGCAGCCCGACACCGATGGTCTTCACTAAGGGGGGCCATGCGTATCAGCACCTACAGGGGACCCTCACCTCTAGTTCGCCTAGAGTTCACAGAAGAGAACGACTACCAGGATGCGCTGAAAGATGGACTCCTAGCTTTCGGCCAGGTACTCCAGATTGAGGCCAGCCTGTGTAGCCGCCCCGTCCCCTGCCGCCGCTGCTGCCAGTATGGGCACACCGCCGACTCCTGCGCCAACAACCCGCGCTGTCACTACTACTACACACCGCATGCCTCACCGTAGCCTGCGCCAGACATGATCTGACGCGTCGCCCGCTGTACTGTGCCAACCTGCAACCAGACAGGGCACTACACCGGACAAGCGGCGTGCCCAAGAAGCCCGAGGACAAGCCGCACACAGCAGCAGCCACACCAAACTTACCTCACACATCAACATCCTCACCAATCACACCCTCCACGCCAATACCCTCGCAGTCACACCCAAACCCGCCTTACACAACAACACCTCACCTACCTCAAAGCCCTCACACATCAGCCAGAATCACAGCTACTCAAACATATTAAAACGTCACACGCCACTACAGAGAAACCCACACAACTACTCCAGAACTTCAGCACCACACTCCAGGACATGCAGACAGCAATCACGGAGCTGACTGCGCGGGTAGCAACTTGGGAGGCAACAATACTTCGCACTTTGGACGACGTAAAGGAGGCCACCCAGGCTTCGCAGCGCGGTACCCGGGAGACTGACGGCAGTTCAGAAGCCCTGGACTACTGCAGGGCCAAGTTGGAGAAAATAGTAGGCTACATCAACGATAGACGCCTCTTCACGCCAGCTAAGCTCGAGGGAGCTCTCAGGATGCATCAGAACTCCATCACTGAAAACATCAGAGACCTCTCAAGGGCACTAGCACCCATGCAAGGGGCCCCTCCACCCTGCAGAGACAACCGTACCCGAGGGACGCCACCACCGGATCTGCCACGCCGATACCCTCCGTTAGATACAGCTCCTCACGAGACCTACATCGATCACCACGGAGCAATACAGGAAGAACGCCGCCTCTTGAAAGGAACGGTGGGCGTGAGGGGCCTATCCCCCCCAACACTCCATGCGGTTCGCCGCAGCCATCATCACTACTTCTGAATCTGGGTGCCATTGAGCGGAACCAGCCGACTTCACCAGGGCTACTGCCCTAGACAGTGGAAGGTTTTTTAGTAGGTATTTCGCTCCGGTGGCCTCGCCGAAGCGGCGACTCCTATGTCACCAGCCCAATTGGCTGGTGTGGGTAAATCCGTTTTTTTCCTTCCACGTAAAACATATTAAAAAAAGAAGAAGCGGAAGTTGTTTGTTGCTTATTGCGACAGTCGAAGATTGAAGTGTATCACTTTCATTTGTTTTCTTGCAGCAAAACATCTAGTCAGCCTCGAAGACAGCTGATTGTCAATTTCACGTCTTTTTTCAGCAAAAGTTGTTCTAATTTTCTGCAAAACAGATTTCCGAATCTACGTAACCCACGCAGTCACAATAATGGAGCAGCAGCACATTTTACTGTTACTTCAAGAAGACATTTAACTTGAAGACAGGTCAAAGAGAGCCTGCACCTTGGCCTTCTCAATCATCTGATCTTAAACCGTTGAATTTTGTTGATTGCGTCACCTTAAAAGTATATTGTACAGCATTCTCATTGATACAATTAAAGTGTTTTAACAAAGAACAGTAAGGACTTGTCAGGAACTCCAAGATGATTCATGGATGTCTGAAATAATTTAGAATTCACCGCAGAGAGGAATGCAATATTACATCCAGATGTAAAATACTAAAAGTATAACTATGTTCCTTAATAAACTCATGAGTGTCTCATAACCATTATTTCGCAATAATAACTCTCCCACACGGCTTGTTTGTTGACCTATATTTGTTGCAAATCTTTTGTATCTCATATCATATATTTTCAACTATTTCGGTTTGCGCTATTAATTATAATACACACTTTATATTTTCATATTTACTGGAATAAAATACTCCTCTTCTTACGTAGGTACATAGACGGTAGAAAAAGCATTTAGGTGAATGTATGCTAAACAGCATGGCATTGTGTACTACATTCAAAGAAATAAATAAGCAGAATCTTGTTAACATAGAGTAAACGTACAACTTTTGTCCCACTTGTATAGAGATGAGAAATCGGATGAGTCTGTAACTATTGAATTACCCTAGGGATTTAGTGAAGCAAAAGTTCTTGCAAGAGTCTGGAAACCTATCAAACTCGTTACTGCTGAGATATATAGCTGGTAAATAAAACAAGGGAATGCGGCAAGCTGTTGCTGTGGTAACTGACCGGCTTCTTCCTGTGGGAGACACTTGGGAACGAAATTGACGGAAAGCAATTACTTAACATTACAACCAAAATGTAGACTTCCTCCTAGTGTACTCTGGCCAAATACCCCCGAAGCTATTGTGTTTTACGAGCTTTTATGTGTTCTTTGATCTCCCGCACTAGTTGCAGAACATTGTCTCGTTGCTGTTGACGTACGTGCAGCTCGTGGAGGATTTGGAAGTAATATTCCATGGTTTCTCTTCTAGCCAGCGCTCGACGACCGGCAGCAGCCCGAAATAAGGTTCGTAATGTAGGTTTGGCTTTACACACCCACCAGTCGACTTTGTTTGGTGCACGCGCAAAGGATTCCCGCAATCGTGACCAGCGGTCCTAAAGTCAGTCATCACTTCCTCATCCGTAAGCAAAGAGCAGTTAAGTTTCCAGTAACCTCTGCCTCTATTGCAGCTCGCCACCCTACCCTCCAGTGCATGTATTAGTGCATTATGATCACTAAATGCCACCGGCATTATTTCTGTGCGATGAAAGCGGGGTAAGAGTTCAGCCGTAACACACATGCGGTCCAGTCGTGAAGCTGATGGTCCTCTCACGAATGTAAATTGTACTGCTGAGCCGTGCTTATGTTCCCAGGTATCTGGCAGGTGCATTTGTTCTAATAGTTGTTGCAGAGTACTACACCCACTGACTGCACCCCGTTGATCTTTAGCAGCTAAAGTACAATTAAAATCGCCAACCAGGATGAACGGTGCACTTGATGGAATATGGGTCAAGATGTCTTGCCTAAAAAGTTTCTCGTTGCTTTCGTTTGTTACTGCCCGCAGGAGCGTAAATGTTCACCAAGGTAATGCCCTCATAGACTGATGAAATGGCTCTACCAGGGGGATGGAGCACGAAATTGGGTAGTTGTAAACCTTGGCGATACACAATGGCCGTGCCGGTACCTTCCGGCCCAAGATTTGTCTCATACTCCTAGCCATATAAGAAGTCCATATTACCAATATTCACCTCCTGCAAAAAGCAGATATCTATGTCATTATTTATCAAGAAGTCCCTTAAAAGTTGCTGTTTGACCACCTGTTTGCAGACCATTAACACTAAGCGAAGCCCAGATTTGAACACCTATTGGCATTCAATGGGCAAGGAGCATATCCTTAGTGATGCCAAGATTTCGAAGAACCAGGAACCACTTTAATATCGGTTGAGCCTCCTTGAACAATGCCTGGGCGCGTATCCTCTTTGGTAAGTTTAGCTGAACGTAGATCTTCTTCATACTCATCACCGTCATCCACTGCCGGCCGCTTGCCTGAGTCCATCTCTTTCGCTTGGATGGGAACCGTTGGACTACCTTTCAGGTGTAGCACATCCGGAGGTTGCTGACTTGGTGGGATACCTTGCACTTCCATCCTCCTGTGCTGACTTCTTAAACGAGGGTCGCGACCTGACAATGCAATGCCAACCTTCTATCTTAACTGAGCTATTTCAGTAGCAGACACCTCTAACACTTCATCACTTACAACCTCCATACCACCGTCCCGAGAAACCTCAGATGGAGCAGTAACAGCAGATCTTTCAGGGGCATCCTGGGCCTCAACCATAGGCGTGATATCGCTGGCCACTGCGGACTTTTAGGACTCCGCTGGTTCTCTCGTCACCTCCACTACTACCGGACCATTGTCTGCATGTTGTGCAGGTTGCTCCGACTGCTGGTCTTCTGTGGACGTACTCGTCGAACCTGCTGCGTGCTCTCTACCGACAGCATCAGCATATGAGTTACCACATGCTGCCGCACTGAAGGTCACTGGACGATTCCGTGGGTTAATAGGTAACCGTTTGGCACGAAGGGGGCACTCAACTTTGAAGTGGGTAGTGGCATGACACAGATGACAAGCTTGCGGTTGACCGATGTAACTGATTCCAACCAAATAGGTATCGATAACCAAGCTAGCGAGTATGAGACGTTTCAGTCCCATCTTCACAGCAATCACGCCGTTGTTAGTCGGAAGAAGATACTGGGAGCTCCATTGCTCTCTGCGTATGTCATACATATTGGCTCAGCTGCTGCGAGAACACAGCGAGGGGAACCTCCGAAGGAAGATTGAACACTCTAACATTCACTGTTTGCTGATAACCCGGTGTAATGCGTAACTTTGCCTTTTCTCCAGAGGCGTAAGTGAACTTTTGCTCATCTTGATAACGGGATAGGAGATTATCGCACAATACCGCCGAAATCCCCTTCACATATATAGCACGTTCTCTTGTGTGCAGCTGGAGTGCGTCAACTTGATCCAACCGTAATCCCATGACGTTTACAAGCCACTGATGGATGGCTAATGCAGTAGCTTTACTTGCCGTTGCTTCAAATTGGATTTTAGTGTATTCACAGTTTGTAAATCGCCATGATTGCCTTTTCAACTCAAAACAGAACAGGTATAAAATATACCCAATTCAACAATAGTAGGCGCAAAGCGCTGAACTGTACACACGGCAACCCAAACGAAACCCGCTCTGCCTGGCGTTTACTACCGTACACACCGGAAAGACAACCTCGCGGTATACCAGTGACCGCACAACTAAACTTTTACTGTAGGCGCCAGGTATCGATCCTGGTACCTCTCCAATGCTAAGTGAGTGCTACACCATTTGAGCTACGGCCACTGGATAGGCCTGCAGTGCTTCTGAGGTTAGGGCAATGGTCCTGTAGAACCAAGTTGCATATAAAAATGGCGCTGTGAGTACAGAATCTGAGTGTTCAGTCAGGCTTAGCGCACTCGATGACAACAATGTAACCGCCACGTACCAAATGGAGCTATTAAGTTTACAATGTGACGATTTATTGAAGGACAAATATACACGCAAGAAAGATTTTTACGAGAATGTCCCCCAAACCAGATTTCCACGGTTTTTATTCACTTGCAGCACGGACATTGTGTATCTTTGGCTCGACATAACGCTTGTCACTCTTAGTTCCTATTATTGTTTTCAGGAATTCAAAGTAGGCTCTTTTGTTTTTAGTTTCTATACCTCTTGCCTCGTCTAAACAGAGAATTACTGCATGAAATTATGAAATAATATTTTACTGCTATGCACATTTTGATTTCATCTGAAGAAAAGGAAAGGCTTTTAAAAAAGTACATAAAATGTATCCATGTTTGCGAACAGCATAATTAAATACGAGAAGTCGAATGTGCATCACATGTGTTAAGTATAGCATCTTTCAAAAAATTTCAACACAAAAATTTTCATAGAATTCTATTCCATAAACTACACTAAACATCTTGTTTACACTCTATTTTCTCAAAATGGCTGTAGCAGTTTTGACTAAATCATTTTTAAGATATTCACAACGAATTGAATAAATACCTTAAATTTTTGGCAGGTAATTTGTGTAACTGGGAGACCTTTAGAGAGACAAAAACTTCGCAAATAAAAATCTAAATATTGTTAAAATTTACGATATATATAACTGAACAGTAACTGATATTAACCATATTTGCGACACTTTCTGTTGTTAGTTGGAAGTTATCTGGTAGCGTGTCTGCCTCACGTTCAAGAGGTCCCGAGTTCGAAACTCGGTCAGGGTGAGCTACCTGGATAAGGTTTTTCCAGGGTTTTCCCTTATGCTTAAAGGCATATGTCGGGCAGCTCTAAGCTCCGTGGACCCTGGACACATTTGAGCATCATTTCACCCATGTCATTCACCGTCCGATTTGCCTTAACGTTGGAGGTCGTAAAATTACAAAAAAAATGAATTTTAACTTATGTACTTTTGTTTCTTGTGAGAGCATGGAAAACTATTCAATAAGTACCTTCTCTTTCAAATAAATCCTGTAACTACAAAGTAACATGTAGGGAAATCAGTTTAGCAAACTTTTATCGTGTCTAATATGAGCATATGTAATAAATAAAATGTTATACGAATTATTTACAAAATAGATAGGAAAATAATTGCTAGTGGGTAGATACCACAGCACATCAGAATTTTTGGTGATATTTCCCCCCAATTACATGGAATAAAATGAAGGCTATTTAAAGGAAATATAATGAAGTACCGTGTCTGTATGGAAACAACTTGGGTATAAAGAACAGTTAGTGCGCATCCCTCTTGCGAGAATATCAGTCACTAAGCACCTGGAGGAAAAAGTAATCGAACCGAGGAAATTTAAGTTTTAAATTCTGTTTGCTCTGGAAAGTTAGTTGCTAGATAAATGCAAAACTTTCAATTTGCAAGTAATCTGTAACAACGCGGAGATTTCGTTTGATCCAATAGCATATATGACCTTTGTCTTCCCCTTATGGAAGTAATAATAAATATGAATTGGCATAATAAGTTCAAAAAGTTACTTTCCGGATTTCGCAAATAAATGTTTGACAGATCGCTCCCTTCTACCCATGTGTCGTGGAGTGAGAGCACATTCATATTAGCAGCATGAAGTAATGCACCCGCTACCGCTAGATGTCGCCACTGATCCTATCAGGCATTGTATATGTTTTTCTAAGTTATATTATATTATTTTATCATAAATATGAGTAATATTGTTTTATTCATATTTATATTTATATTTTTATTTCGTATATAAGCGACATCAAACAGAATGTAGATACAGAGGAATATGTACCGACTGGTTATGATATGTGTGGAAATCAATACGTTCGAGTAGGCTTATAACCAAAGTAAATTTATATTCAACGTTGTATTATATTTTGCTTCTAAAGAAATGTGATTATACGAAGCTCTTCGTGTTCTTGCTGGGAAAGTATCGTCTAAAGCAACTTAAACACAAATAAAGAATGAAATAGAATTGCGTGCGCTTGTGCATAATTGATTTGTTAAGTTAGTTTGCCCTGCTATATTCCACAACCGATTTCTCTCTTTTCTCACAGCTGATTAAGTGGCATCTAGTGCATTCCTTGTTACACTGAAAGATGAATGACTGGTAAATCTAAGTTCCATGATACCTGTGCTCATTTGAGCATAATTTCTTTTCACCTTTTAATTCATCGTTCATACAACTTAACCTTGAGGATGTAAATTAAACGAACAAGAAACTTACTACAATGCATACAAACCTTTCGGAAACCAAAAAGCAGGAATAAGGAATTGTAAAGTTCATGTGCGGTCGTGTACCGACAGTCGCGGCAGACAGACGTGTTTTGTGCGCGCTGCTTCCGTGATTGTTTACAGTGTAACTGTGTTTAACTGTGGAATAAGATATCTTCTAGTGAATTGTATTTTCACAATCAGTGCAAACAGTGTTCTTTTACTGACGTGTACTAGTGCCCTTTGGGTACAGGTGTGTTTCTTTCTCTTTCTCTATTTTTTTTTCTTTTCTTTCCTCACCAATTATGTCTCTCACGCCGGAAACTACCGGCCATCTAGTACGCTCAGCTATCGATATGGTTTATAATACCACTAGTGAATTCCCACAGTTACCAGTGCCTCTACAGCAAGCTCAACCAGTGTCTACGCAGCCAACCCAGGTTTCTCGCACCAATACTTTTAATCCTAATTCACCAGTGCGTCAATCACCCTTACGCCCGTCACAATTACATCTTACCACGTCAACTGCTGCTATAGTTACCGCTAAAACTACGAGTGACGTTATCATGCATGAGACTGCCCCATCTAACAGTTCACCTGCAACCAGCTCTAGTCGCGCTGCTACACACGCTGCTGCTGCCACAGCTGGCTCGAGTAAGCGTCGCTGTACAGCTCCACCATCAGAACAAACAAGTGCCTTGCGCTATGCTTACTCTGTTTCCACGCACAACCGCTTCGCACTACTAGAAAACAACACAGCCATGGACGAGACAAGCAACTCCGAGACACCTAAGGAAAAAGTTCCACCAATTTGCTTGCGCAACATTGGTAACTATCAACTTCTATTACAAGATCTAAAAAATAATGTTACCTCTGAATTTCACACAGAGATTCGCGGGTCTATCCTTAAGGTTCATCCCTCTACTTCTGACGATTTCCGTAAACTTACTACATACTTCAGCTCCATACAACAGGAATACTACACTTACAGAAATCCGACAGATAAGCTTTTCTCGGTAATTATCCGAGACATCCCTCCTTCGCTCACTGATAAGGAAATCTATGACGAACTGTGCTTACAGAACTACCCAGTGCGGAAGGTCACTCGACTTATGAATCGGTCGAAACAACCCATTCCTCTCTGTGCGGTGGAATTGTTAAATAGCGATGATGGTAAAGCTATACTCAACCTAACTCGCCTGTTCTACAGCGTTGTTAAGGTGGAACATCGCCGTCGTAACACTGACATACCGCAATGCACCCGCTGTCAGAATTACGGTCACACAAAGAACTATTGTCAGCTGACCCCGAGGTGTGTTCGCTGTCTAGAGAATCATCACTTCTCACAGTGCACTAAACCGAGAGACACTCCAGCTCAGTGTGTTCATTGTCATGAAAACCATCCAGCTAACTACCGAGGTTGTCGGCATTATTTAGAACTGAAATTCAGAACACAAAATAGCAACATAAGGCAACAGCCTGGGAATTCTCATCGCTCCCGTCCCCTACAACAATCAGAAAATCCTGCACAGCAACCATTACAACCCCCAGCTGCATCACCAGTACCTCCAACTTCTTCACCAGCAACTTATGCCAGTGTAACTTCTGCTTCCTCGACGAGGCGTACTACTGCAGAACAAGATCCCTCTGACTCTTCATCTCTCTCGGCTCTGCTAATTAGCCTGTTCACTCAACTTCTAAGTTCTTTATCCACGTTCCTCACTCCTCTCTTACCGCAATTTACACAATGTTTCCAAAACGCTCTTCTAACTACTTTCCGAAATGGTGGCGTGTAATAGGCCATCTCTTTCATCACTCACTCTCCTGAACTGGAACGCTAATGGCATACGCACTAAACGTGCCTCCTTCGCTGCCTTTCTCAGCTTGCACAGTATAGATGCTGCCTGTATCACCGAGACTCATCTTCTCCCGAATGAACGTTTCTCTGTTCCAGGCTACAAGATTTATAGATTTGATCGGAATGCACCTACCGCCTCTGGGGGAGTAGCTGTGCTAGTTAAACGTTCTCTGACTCATCATGAAATATTCCTACCTGTGATTCCCGGTTTTGAGGTAGTGGGCGTTAAACTCTCTCTTCGCGATAGCAACGATCTCGTTCTAATGAGTGCTTACAAGCCCCCAAATAGTAAGCTTAATACTCACTATTTCTCTTTCCTTTTCCCAGCAGAAAGCTGCACTCTCTTGCTAGGGGATTTGAATTCGAAGCACACTTCTTGGGGCTGTAGAGTCACAAACCCGAATGGACGGCGTCTGTTTGACACTATTAATGCCACTGGTCTTCACATACTGGCTCCCACAGAACCGACTTACTATTCTGGCAACCCACAGGTAGCTCCTGACATTTTGGACATTGGGGTACATCGCAATATACGATTACCTGCATCGATTTCTGCACTGCCAGCGCTCGATTCCGATCACTGTCCAGTGTTGGTCACATTTAACCTCACTCCTAATATTTTGCCACAAATCCCGCGACTCATCGATGGTTTTGTCAACTGGGACATCTTTCGCACACATCTGGATGCTGCACTCCACACATCTTATCAACTGGGTACTGCGGATGCCATAGACACTGCCGTTCACCACTTTACCTCTGCGTTCTCTTCCAGTGTACGATCCTCTACTATCCGCAGTCCTCAACCTCGCCATTTCCCCTCCTTGCCTATCCATATTACTCAACTCATCCAAGAGAAACATCGCATCCGTCGATTGTGGCAACGTCAGCGTCTACCCTGGCTGCGCCAAAGATTAAATAGTTTCATTCGACAAGTACGGACCGCACTAGAGCAACACCGATTTCAGGAGTACCAGCGACAATTAGCCACTATCCGTCCCGGAGATCATACCTTATGGAACATCACAAAGAGGATTCTCCGAGAGCCGACAGTGATTCCACCTCTTCAGGTTGATGGGATCCTTTTGAGTGACTCTGCTGCCAAGTGTGACGCTCTAGCTACTCACTACGAGAGTACATTCACGCCTAACACCTGTCTTGACTCTAATATTCCCTCTTCCGTGGACAGGGAACTCCTTGAGTACCAACTTCGTCCTACAGCGCACAACAGAATTTCGTTCACTACTCCACGTGAATTGTCCCGCTTTATCCATCGTCTTCCCGTTAAAAAGTCTCCCGGTCATGACCTTATCCCTAACGTTGTGCTGAAGAATTTGACAAACAAAGCCCTAGCTTATTTATCATCAATCTTCAATGCTGCTCTGCGCATTGGTCATTTTCCATCTACATGGAAACATGCGGAAATTATAGTCTTCCACAAACCCAACAAGCCAAAAAACTTCCCTCAAGTTACAGACCAATCAGCTTATTACCTACACTTTCTAAGCTTTTTGAAAAGATTATTCATCAACGTATTTCTCATTTTTTGATCCATAATCAGATAATTCCGTCTTTTCAGTTTGGCTTTCGCCCGAAGCATGCTACCACTCACCAATTGCTCAGAATCACGCAGTCTATTATTCAAGGTTTCGAAAACAGGCAATACACCGTAGCAGCATTCCTAGATATCGCCCAGGCATTCGACAAGGTGTGGCACAGTGGACTACTACTTAAAGCATATCGCATTGGTCTCCCTTATTATCTGATACAAATCATAGCAAGTTTTCTCACCAATAGAACCCTTGTGGTGCGCATTGCTGGTTTCACATCCACCCGACGGCCTATTTTAGCAGGTGTACCTCAAGGTTCAGTACTTGCACCACTCCTCATTAATATATTCACTTATGATCTTCCTGATATAGCTCCAGTTTGTACGGCGTTATACGCAGATGATACTGCTCTCTATTATTCTCACGCCAATATTCTTCATGCCATTCAGAAACTGCAAATTGCCCTAGATCAATTAGCTCATTGGTTCTCTCACTGGCACATTTCCCTCAATACTAACAAGACAGAGGTTAAGATCTTCTCTTTACGACCTTATAAGGATCCTCCTTCACTACGGCTGCTGGGGGAACCGCTCTCATGGTTACCAAGCAATGTGCCAGTGAAATACCTTGGGGTGTTACTGGACACTCAACTTACTTGGAACGCCCACATCTGTCGGTCTGTTACGCTTGCATTTGCCCGGATATCAAAACTGTACCCTCTACTCAACAGGCGCACTTCACTTGGTTATGAATCCTCCCTGCTTCTTTACACATCTCTAGTCCGTCCCATTTTTACCTATGCAGCTCCAGTCTGGGGTGGCACCAGTAAGACTAATCTCCGCCGACTGCAGGTACTACAAAACAGGGTGCTTCGTACAGTTACAAACGCTCCATGGTTCATCCGAAACCAGCAGCTTCATCATGAGTTTGGTCTTCTACCCGTTCACCAATACATCCGACGCCTGGCACGTCCATTGTTTTACCATCTCCATGAGGTCCCTGGAGCTGTTACCTACCGTCTCGGCTGTCGCACTCGCCAGCCAACTCGCCTGAAGCGCAGACTGCCCCAAGATCTTCTCCTGAGTGACGTCTCCAGCACAGACGACTCAGACACGTGATTACTACCATCAGACTTTAAGTTCTCAATTTGTGTTGCAGTTATCCTCCATATTTAGTTAGAGGAGTCGTTCATGGCTACCTCCATTGTTATGTGTCCTGTTCCTATGTATCTTATAACAAACATCTGTAAAGCATAATTGCTGATCGATGGATAAAATAAAAAAAAAGTTCATGTGCATATCTTCAAGTAATTAAATTAATTAATTTAATTAAATTTTAAATAATAATATTAAATATATAATATAAAGAAAAATGGTACATAGTTAATAAGAAAACATAAAAAATAACATAATCAGTAGAGTTATAAGTACGTGATATTTAAATAAATTATGTTGAGGATGAAATAGGGTTAATAACACCGTTCTACTTGGACTGTTTTAATAAATGAGCGTCTCTGAATCACATTTGCACACTAATTGCTAAACTGAAATTAATTTTCGTGTGCTACGTCAGAACTTTTTGCAATTTAAAACTTCATGTTTTGAGTACTTTTCGTAATATACACATATGGTAGCAATATTACGGTAGGCTTATCGTTTATTAGAAAGATCCAACAGCTTATAATTTCAAATCTATTGCTTAATATGTGAAATAATGTATTATTATGATTATATTTTATATGTTTATACTGATCCAACCTAGGGAATGCACATAATGTAGGTTACACTTAAAATTAGTAATTCCGAAGAGCGGAGGTTCTTCATGGGTTATATTCAAAATTTCTTATACGTGTTTTACTTCATAATGGAAATACTCAATTTTGCATTCCTGCAGTCCACTCTTTTTTTTATATGAGACATACGAAAATGTTAACTTTTCGTTACAAAAAGTATAGTAATAAAACCGTCTATGGCTAATGTGTGCAGATTTCAAGATAAATATCGCAATATTACTTTATCAGCAGACTGGTTTCACAAAATATCCTTGTTTCCTATATGAATGAGAAACACAGCTAGGTCAACTGGGAAAGAGAACAGAGGTGATGTATGAGTAATGCAACACCGGGCGAAGAAAAAATTTAAAAGGTAAACCTCTTATTGATACCTCAAAAGTATTGTTGCCATCCCTCCATGTAAAATTAGGTTTAATGAAACAATTTTGTAAAACTCTAGATAAACACATCGAGTGCTTTAGATACCTTTGTGTGACATTTCCTTCATTATGGAAAAATTAAACTGATGTATTCGTTGGCCAACAAATTCGAAAACTGATGTTGCACAGTCAGTTCGAGAATACTACGAGTATAGAAGTGAATGCTGCCTGGAGTGCTTTCAGAAATGTTGTTCTTAATTATTGTAACGCGAGCGCTGGAACACCCTGTGAACCAGCTGGGAACGAAAGGCAGGGGAGGACCGCGTTAGCCACACCTCCCCCTCGTTTGTCTTGTAGTGGTGATAGGCAGTGGTTGGGAGGAAAAACATCAGTGTGCCGTCTGTTTCTGTCCACCTGGTTCCAGAAATTACGGAATCTGGAACATTCTCCTGGTCACTAGAAACCGGCGATATTCCTATATAAAGAGGGTTACAGACAGAGAGTTGAGTTGGTCAATCAGTTGGTTAGTGTGTGTGAGTGAGGACAGTTCTTGGTGTAAGAAGGCAGTGTTAGTCAGTGACGTGTTAATGAACGGAAAGATTGTGCAACGGAAGACTGTACGTAACTGTGAATGTGTACCGGAGCTTACGTAACCGCGAGTACAGTGAAATTGTAACGGACGAACTGGTGAATTGTAATTGTGTGCAGCACGTAATTCTGTGTAATTGGCAAGTGTTAAACTGTAAGTCGGTGGAAATAAAGAACATTTTTGAGTGGTGAAATTGGACTTTTTATTTCACGAACCCACAAAGTCACACTGGTGTCAGGAGTGGGATAACGACATCACCGAACATTACAACGATGGAGGCAGCATTAGAAAAGATTTTAGCGGAACTGAAAGAAATGAAGTCGGCTAAAGACAACATCACCAGGAAGATGGAAGAAATGCAGGCCGAATTAACAGAGAAGCTGGAGACTAGAAATAACCTGGCCGCGGAACTGAAACTAATCAGGACGGCTAGGGACAACATCACCGAGAAGATGCAACAAATTAAGGCCGAGTTAACCACGGAAATGCGAGCAGCGAATGACCGTCTGGCTACCGAAGTGAAGGTGGCGAACGAGGCTCTCGCCGCAAAGTTTGAGAAACGGTTGGCCGGCGTGAGGGATGACGTCACGAACCTGGGCAAGCGGAAGGGTCAAGTAGACGACCGCCTTAATGATTTAGAGGAAAAGGCCGACAACATCGCAAAACCCCTCACCCGCCTGACGGAGGAAAACCGGCCTTATGTGTGGACGGAGGACGCCGAAGACGCTTTCCAGCACCCGAAGGAGACCCTGTGCAGTGCTTCAATTTTGGGTTTCCCACAACCGGGTGGCGCCTTCATTGTGGACACCGACGCCAGCGACCATTGCATTGGAGGTGTCCTATCGCAGATCCAGGACGGCTACGAGCGCACAAGAGTGGAAGAGGAGGAGCGTGCCGCAGCAGTCCGAGTAGTTGTGGCAGTGCCTGCTGAAGGCTGGGATAGCGCAGGCCTGAGGAGGGAGCAGCTGGCGGACGCAGACTTGGGGCCACTCTTGAGGGAAGTGGAGGCAGGGACGAGGCCAACCTGGGAGGACATCGCACCGAGGAGCGCCACCTACAAGTCGCACTGGGCCCGATGAGACTCCTTGAAGACCAGAGAGGGCGTGCTGTTCCGGGTATGGGAGTCACCCGATGGGAAGGCGCAGAGAGAACAGTTGGCACTTCCCCGGAGCAAGGTCCCGGAAGTCTTGGAGGAAGTGCACGCCGGTACTTCAGGAGGACACCTGGGAGCGAACCGAATGATTCGCAAACTACGGCAGCGCTACTTCTGGCTCAGACTCCGGGCAGATGCTGGTGGTACACCTGGACCGCCTCGCACGCTACGATGGGGCTGTTCGGGGCGAACAGCTTTGAGGAGGGAGCAGTGTAACGCGAGCGCTGGAACACCCTGTGAACCAGCTGGGAACGGAAGGCAGGGGAGGACCGCGTTAGCCACACCTCCCCCTCGTTTGTCTTGTAGTGGTGACAGGCAGTGGTTGGGAGGAAAAACATCAGTGTGCCGTCTGTTTCTGTCCACCTGGTTCCAGAAATTACGGAATCTGGAACATTCTCCTGGTCACTAGAAACCGGCGATATTCCTATATAAAGAGGGTTACAGACAGAGAGTTGAGTTGGTCAATCAGTTGGTTAGTGTGTGTGAGTGAGGACAGTTCTTGGTGTAAGAAGGCAGTGTTAGTCAGTGACGTGTTAATGAACGGAAAGATTGTGCAACGGAAGACTGTACGTAACTGTGAATGTGTACCGGAGCTTACGTAACCGCGAGTACAGTGAAATTGTAACGGACGAACTGGTGAATTGTAATTGTGTGCAGCACGTAATTCTGTGTAATTGGCAAGTGTTAAACTGTAAGTCGGTGGAAATAAAGAACATTTTTGAGTGGTGAAATTGGACTTTTTATTTCACGAACCCACAAAGTCACATTATCTTGGAAATACAAAAATACAAATCATGTTAACATAATGAAAGCTATGTTATAAGGTGTCATATATATTAGTTGCAACATGAGTGTCAAAGTATACTGTCTTCATTCGCATATAAATTGTTTCCGTGATAATTATGGACATTTTGGTGAGGAAGATGGTAAAATATTTCATCAGGATATAAAAATATGGAGATAAGATGTCATTGAAAGTAGATTGCTTATAAGATGGCGGAATAATGTTGGATGTTAAAAAGGGATTGCTCTGAGAAACATGCGAGGAGGTCAAAGAGGAGAAAAATTAGAGTGCAATTTGAGGTGAGATTATGGATTTACTTATAATTGTTATTAATTAATAATTAATTAATTGAAAATATGAAATTATAATTATGGACTAACTTTTCATAGAGAACTCTTGTTGAAAGTAATTTTATTACGTTTTACCAAGCTTTAATTTTATTTCTGTTATTTATGAATAGTTTAAAAATATGACGTGATGGGAGAAAATGGAGATTACTTTAGAATTTAGCACAAAAAATCCCTTTGGGTTCACCTATCGCATTAAAAGGCAAATAAAATATGTTTATAAATGCAGGGTGCAAAAATAATATAAACAATTATGAATTATATAAATATAAATTAATAATGGTAATTATCATTATCAACGTTTCATAGTTTAGGCCATCAACGCTCGTTCCGCTCTCATAAATTTTAAATTAAAAGTGTTATTATATATCTTTCTCTTGGTCTATCAATATTTCTTGTACCTAATGGCTTATAATATAAAATTAATTTTGGATTGCGGCTATCGTTCACTCTGTTGTAACTAAAATGTTTATGGGTGCACACAATTCCACGTTGTGACGCCAATTTGATACAAAAATATAATGGCGTGCAAGTAAGTCGGCGAGCAATGAGGTTTCTCTCAGGGTATGCGTGGATGTGTGAAAGGAGGAGATTTTAATAACACTGGAATGCCCGTCTCCAAATTATTTATTCACTGCTTCTTCTTTTAAAACATCGAAATGAAAGTTGCCGACCAAGGGTTACCAATCTCTGTTTAGAGTTACTGACGGCAGAATGTTTATTACTCGATAAATTTATTCGTTCCTCATATATATATATATGAACCGACAAATATTCAAGACGGAACCAGAGGACAGCCCCTAATCGCTCTCACGCCTCAGACTGTTCTCATCGGCCTGACGTCGAAAACTGTTCTGATCGGCTTCACGCCGAAGACTGTTCTGCATCACTACAGCTGCGCGTGTGTGTATATGTAAATTTCACTCTCAAAACTCGTTTTCAACCAAAGTCCCTTTGTGGCTGTTTTGTCGCCATTGTAAATGATCCAAAGAATTTCCTATTCATACAAGTCAAGTGAGTCCCTTTAGAAATCTTCTAGGGACACTGCTTCTTACATTGCTTTTGTTATAACACTTTCCCTCTACTCAACTGGTCTTGCCCTTTTCGTAACAGAGAACCAACATTCCTTAGCCATCCATCATGATTCTTTACTTCTGGCAAACCTTAATTTCGGTATCAAATGCCCCCATAGATGTTATTTTATTATCCCATAATGAAATAATATATATATGTCTTGCCCGAATATAACTCAAAATATTAGACCTTTGTCAGCAACTTCCAATTCGTTTCACAATTTCTTTTCACACCTTTAATTTTGCATGACATTTCCTAAAAATTATTCACATGGTTACATAACAATAGTTCATTTAAAATTTACCAGCACTCTGATCTGAATTTTCAACTTTTAAATATTACTCAGAAAACATTTCAATCTACATCTTTTTTTTTCATCTGATCTACTTAAAACAAATTCATATTATAGTTACACTTAAGACAATTCGTAAATATACACTCCCATGTTGAAACCAATGTACATTACTAATATTATAGTTGTATGCAACATTTCTGAGTTCTTCTTCTGGATGCTATATAATATTCTTTTCCAAAAGTCTTTCATTGTTTAGTTTTTCATTAATAATTTTTTTCACTTGTTTAGTTTTAAGTTTCACTGCACTGTCACTTAACTGTTTATACTTAACATTATAAATTTTACACTACACTTTTATACTTAACATATACATTTTACCAATTTGGTGTTTCTTCTCATTTTACAATCTGTTATGGTATTTTTAAATAATTTTTACAAGAAAATTCATCATCACACAACGTACTTCAAAAATACAAAGGAATTTTGCGGACTTTTCCATGTACAAAGGACTTATTTATTCTACATCCCCATGATTTTTCCATATCTAGCTTAGGTATTGTACATCGATATCTTGTCCTATCTTTTCTACACATATTCTGATGGAACTGTGCCCCTTGCCCGAAATATTTTAATATTTCTCTTTCGTTTCTCCCTCGATTTTGAATGTTTTTCAATGTTTCTTTTGTCACCGTGATCTCTATTGCTACCTCATTCATTTGATTATTTGTTTCCTCCAAATACCTCGTCAGTTTTCTATTTTCCCATTTTGATGCTTCTAATCTACTCCTAATTTCTTCTAACTCTTTTCTAGCTACTTCTCTTTCTTTATCTAATTTCTGTACCATTTCCTCCCCAAGTTTTCTATTTTCACTATCTGACCTTTAATTAACTAGATTGAAAACTTCAGTTTCCTTTGTCACCGTGATCTCTATTGCTACCTCATTAATTTGATTAGTGGTTTCTTCCACATTCCTCGTCTGTTTTCTATTTTCCCACTTTGATACTTCTAGTCTACTCCTAGTTTCTTCTAACTCTTTTCTAGCCATTTCTCTTTCTTTGCCTAAGTTCTGTCGTATTTCTTCCCTCAGTTTTCTGTTTTCACTATCTGACCTTTCATTAACTACATTCAAAACTTCATTTTCAGCGTTCTGCGTCTCCTCACTAACATCTTTCCCTACATTGTCTGTTACCTGACCAGCATCTTCTCTTACATTCTCTACTTCCTAACTAACTTTCCCGAAATTTTCTAACGCCTGTTGTTGATTGTCTAACTTCTTTCCTAGTTCTAATTGTCCTACCTCTAACTTCTGAAAACCACTTTCTATCTTTCCTTCTATCTTTTTTAAACTTTGATTATATTCCTTCATCTCTTTTATTAAACTTTGAGTATTATCATCTATTTTTTACTGAAACTTTCACTTAAACTTTGATTGTTATCCTTCATCTCTTTTCTTAAACTTTCACTTAAACTTTGATTGTTATCATCTATCTTTTTACTTGAACTTTCACTTAAACTTTGATTGTTATCCTTCATCTCTTTTATTAATCTTTGATTACTATCCTTCATCTCTCTTATTAAACTTTGAGTGTTATCCTGCATTTCTTTTCTTAAACTTTGAACACTTGCGAACACTTTTCTAATTTCCTCTAACATAATTTGTTCCATTTCTACATCATTTGGTACAGTTCTACTACACTCGGCTACTTCAACTACTTCCGGCCTACTGTTATTACTATAAACCACCTGAACTTCCGTGTTTTCTACAAATTTTACTTAAAATCCTGTTTTTCACTCCTAAAATAAATTCACCATAGTCTAGTATATAATTTATCACTTTGTACCTTTAATTTTCTACTGGCTCCTGATGTCACTGATGACGCTCCTTTCATATTTCCAGTAGTACCGTTGTAGATCCGCTTGTTGTCGAACGTCCTCGCGTCTAACCTCCTTCGCCTGTTGAACCTCGTCGGCGGGTTGAAACTCCTTCTCGGTTGAACCTCCTCCTCAGGTTGAACCTCCTTCACGGGTTGAATCTGCTGCTCGTGTCAAACCTCCTTCTCTTATTGTGCTCCGCGTTGGCGCGCCAATTTGTAACTAAAATGTTTGGCGAACGATGACAAATATGATTGGCGAGCAAGGGTTACCAATCTCTGTTTAGTTATACAGACTGCCGAATGTTTATTACTCGATAAATTTATTCGTTCCTTATGTATATGCGAACCGACAAATATTCAAGACGGAACCAGAGGACTACCCCTAATCGCCCTCACGCCTCAGAGTGCTCTCATCGGCCTGACGCCGAAAACTCTTCTGATCGGCTTCACGCCGAAGACTGTTCTGCATCACCACAGCTGCGCGTGTGTGTATATGTAACTTTTAGTCTCAAAATTCCTTTTCAACCAAAGTCCCTTTGTGGCTGTTTTGTCGCCATTGTAAATGATCCAAAGAATTGCCTATTCATACAAGTCAAGTGAGCCCCTTTATAAATCTTCTAAGGACACTACTTCTTACATTGCTTTTGTTATAACACTTTCCCCAACTCAACTAGTCTTGCCCTTTTCGTAACAAAGAACCAACATTCCTTAGCCATCCATCATGATTCTTTACTTCTGGCAAACCTTAATTTCGGTATCACTGTAAACATGTTCCTTCCAGTTGGTTTTATTTTGCTTTATTTTGTTAGCTTATAAATATCCAATTCATTTCGAATGTCAGTCATCACTTCTTTGCTAATCTAGAGGATTATACCCTGCTACATTTCTCAAAATCTTCATTTCTGCTGTTTCAATCATTTGTTCCTCCTTTTTTGCTAAAGTCCAAAATTAACTGCCATATAATAATATAGGAACCGCAGTTCCTTTATAAAACTATAATTTAGCCACTCTTCACGTATTTTTAAAGTTCTCATAAGGTGCCACCTGTATTATTAAATTTGTTGATTTTATTTAAAATTTCCCTATTATTTAAAACAACAGATATTGCAACCAAGATAATTAGAGTTCAACGGGTTTTGCTTATAATAATATTTTGCCTATTGAACTGCACCGTGGGGGCTTAGGTACAATTTTGGAAAGGGATGGGGATTTAAATGATAAGGACCAATTGTGACAAAGGTTTGCCTTCTATTTCCTTCTTCAAATATACAGAACCCCTGGATAAATATTTTTTAATTGCAAAGAAAAATTTACAGCTCTCTCCTTTCAGCCATTACAGATTAACAATCACCTTCTTTAACATGACAAAACCCACATGAGTTCAGTCACACCAAAAAATTGGACGGCGTCCTAGTCTATTTTAAAAAGTAAGGTAGTCCCTCGAGAATTACTCCCCTAAATTTAACGGAAGCACAACCCAGGTAGGGGGGTGATTAGAAAAGCCATGTCTCGAAGTACTAAATCCCAAAGCTTAAGACCAAACACAGAAATACTCATCGTGCGCGTGCCATGAAATCTGAGCCACGACTACCCCTTGTCTCGCCTGGGCTGAGGTATTCCGGGAGGTAGGTAAGGCAACACTATTATGGTGTCGGCTCCATTGAAGGCTAAAACTTTGGTTTTATTTATAGATATTGCTAAGCTACATTCACGCACAGTGTTATTTAGTATATGTAACGCTTTTTGTAGACCATTTTTTGAGCTAGATATGATAACTTTATCGTCTGCAAATGATAAAGAATCTAAATACCTATCTTAATTATAAAATGCTAATTTAATTTAGTCTGCCAATCAGATATGGCATTGTCAATATAAATATTAAAAAGTGACTTGAAAGTATTGCAAAAATTACCTGGCAGAGTTTCAAATAAAGAACACTCTCGTTTGCAGCTACCCTTACCTTCTTGTTTTCCTACTCTCCTATAATTTTGTGTAAACTACTTCTTCCCCCGAGGCCATTTTTGCAATGAGCTTGTTTTGAAATAAAATGAAAAAAGAATAGCTCTTTACTGTAAGTGTGTATAATGCGTAAGTAAGACAAGTGACCTTTTAATTCTTTGTTTTATCAAGGTGGAAGAAAAGGAAAAACGTTCATTTAAATTAAAATAAAGGAAATTGGTTAACAATAGGAAGTAATTGGCATTTTTGTTTTTGTCACTTTTATTTCCTATTATTGTTTTCAGGAATTCAAATTAGGCTCTTTTGTTTTTAATTTCTTCACCACTTGCCTCGGCTTAACAGGGAATTGCTGCATGAAATTATGAAATAATATTTTACTGCTATGCACATTTTGATTTCATCTGAAGAAAAGGAAAGGCTTTTAAAAAAGTACATAAAAATGTATCCATCTTTGCGAACAGCATAATTAAATACGAGAAGTCGAATGTGCATCACATGTGTTAAGGATAGCATCTTTCAAAAAATTTGAATACAAAAGTTTTCATAGAATTCTATTACATAAACTACACAAAACCTCTTGTTTACACTCTATTTTCTCAAAATGGCTGTAGCAGTTTTGACTAAATCTTTTTTAAGACATTCACAATGAATTAAATAGATAACTTAAATTTTTGGCAGGTAATTTGTATGTGAGGTATTATAATTTGAACACCTTTGTGTAACTGGGAGACCTTTAGAGAGACAAAAGCTTCGCAAATAAAATCTAAATATTGTTAAAATTTACGATATATATAACTGAACAGTAACTGATATTAACCATATTTGCGACACTTTCTGTTGTTAGTTGGAATTTATCTGGTAGCGTGTCTGCATCACGTTCAAGAGGTCCCGAGTTCGAAACTCGGTCAGGGTGACCTACCTGGATAAGGTTTTTCCAGGGTTTGTTCTTATGCTTAAAGGCATATGTCGGGGAGCTCTAAGCTCCGTGGACCCTGGACACATTTGAGCATCATTTCACCGATGTCATTAACCGTCCGATTTGGCTTAACTTTGGAGGTCATTAAATTACAAACAAAAAAATGTATTTTAACTTATGTACTTTTGTTTCTTGTGAGAGCATGGAAAACTATTCATTAAAGTACCTTCTCCTTCAAATAAATCCTGTAACTACAAAGTAACATGTAGGAAAATCAGTTTAGCAAACTTTTATCGTGTTTAATATGAGCATATGTAATAAATAAAATTTTGTACGGATTATTTACAAAACAGATAGGAAAATAATTGCTAGTGGGTGAATACCACAGCACATCAGAGTTTTTGGTGATATTTCCCCCCAATTACATGGGATAAAATGAAGGCTATTTATAGGAAATATAATGAAGTACCGTGTCTGTAAGGAAACAACTTGGGTATAAAGAACAGTTAGTGCGCATCCCTCTTGCGAGCATATCAGTCACTAAGCACCTGGAGGAAAAAGTAATCGAACCGGGGAAAATTAAGTTTTAAATTCTGTTTGCTCTGGAAAGTTAGTTGCTAGATAAATGCAAAATTTTCAATTTGCAAGTAATCTATAACAACGCGGAGATTTCGTTTGATCCAATAGCATGTATGACCTTTGTCTTCCCCTTATGGGAGTAATAATTAATATGAATTGGCATAATAAGTTCAAAAAATTACTTTCCGGATTTCGCAAATAAATGTTTGACAGATCGCTCCCTTCTACCCATGTGTTGTGCAGTGAGAGCACATTCATATTAGCAGCATGAAGTAATGAGCCCGCTACCGCTAGATGTCGCCACGGATCCTATCAGGCATTGTATATGTTTTTCTAAGTTATATTATATTATTTTATCATAAATGTGAATAATATTGTTTTATTTATATTTATATTTATAGTTTTATTTCGTATAAAAGCGACATCAAACAGAATGTAGATAACAGGGGAATATGTACCGACTGGTTTTGATATTTTGTGGAAATCAATACCTTCGAGTAGGCTTATAACTAAAGTAAATTTATATGCAGCTTTGTATATTACTTTGGAATGGAACGAGTAGCATAATTATACGAAACGAGTCCTTGAAATAAATCTCTTCGTGTTTTTGCTGGGAAAGCATCATCTATAGCAACTTAAACACAAATAATGAATGCAATAGAATTGCGTGCGCTTGTGCATAATAGACTGTTAAGTTAGTTTCCCTTGCTATATTCCACAACTGATTTCTCTCTTTTCGCACAGCTGATTAGGTGGCATCTAGTGCACTCCTTGTTACACAGTTCACATGCGCACATATTACTTGGAGCGTGGAGACTTTTAGTCAGTGCATACCTGTGATAAGCTTCTTCTGTATAGATTACATATCCAGAGGGGTGAGCCGATCCTAAGCTATGGTGTTCCTCAGAAGGGTCTTTATCTTCTTCAAAGTTCAGAAACTCCGTTCTGGTTCTGCAGTAAAAATGGGAACTGTCAAAATAATTCTTGAAACCTTGGTCATTTCACTAAAGGCGTTTTGTAGATTGTGTTAACTGCAACAGCGAAAGGGCTCCTTCTATCTCCCCGAATTCGAAATTTTGATACTAAATTCTGGGTTCGGTTCAAAGTTTGCTTTTGTCAAGTTCCTTATAACGATCACTGATAATGCTCAGTTCTGTTTCACGAAGCACTCCAGAAAATAATTCAAAGTTTTCGGCATTCACTAGTTTTGCAGCATCCAGATGTTCCGCAGACTCGCAGCGGCTGTGTACCTCTTAAATTATTCGTTCACATACTTCTTTATCATCCGCTGCTAAGTTCGTTCCCCTTTCACGTCTTTTTGCATCTTAAACATTACACGAATCAATCTGAGTTATATCGTTCGTTCCACTGCGCACGATGTTGAAAGTTTTGACTAAAGAATGAATTGCAGTTTTTGTTTTCACTGCATCTACCTGTCGTGCCTGATGATCATGAGACAAAATTTTGTAACAAAAGTAAGCCAGATGTCAAATTTTCAAACCTTAAAATAGTGGGTCAGATCACGGGCTTCTTGCAATGTCTTGTACGATAAAGCTTTTTGTAGTTCTTCAAAACAGTCTTAACAACAGTTCTCTGTGTTCGTATAAGGTACTCACAGATCTTGATTTGAAATTCCACCTCGTTGTCCAACTCTCGAGGAACTCTCCGAGCAATACTTGCTTCCTGCGTTGCCAAACGTTGGGGATATTTTGAAGAAATAATGCTGGAAAGGCCGACAGATTGCAGAAGAATATCCTAATAGAATGATTTTGTGAAGCTGCTTTCTCCATTATCAGATTTAACAATGCACATACTGTGTGAGGCTCTTCTTTCACTTTGATCTGAACGCCCCATTTTTTGCGGCTCATTCCAAGTGCACCATCGTAAGTATGAGCGATTATTTTCAAGCGATCGTCTTAAAAATACTGTCAAATCTGCAGCGAATTATCACTCCGCTGCAACAAGGCGCAGCACGCATTTGTGCTAAAATCTAAGGAACATAGTCCATCAGGGTGGCAAGAGGGAAAGGGTGTGTGTATGCGCAGTACTGATTAGCGAACTGGCTGGCTCTCTGCACGTGGAATGCAGAGTATCGAGCTCTCATTAACTATTTGGTTTTTAAAGGCAATACGCGTTCGCAAACCAAAGATGAGTTGGATACTGCGTATGGGGACTAAGCACCATCATTTACCACAGCGAAATTTTGTGCAGATGTATTTAAAAGTGGCCGCAAGTGCTTGGGAGGCGATGAACGTTCGGGACGTCCAAAACTGCAACTACCGACGAAAGCATCGCCAAAGTTCACCAAACGGTGCTAGACGTCTGCCGAATTAAAGTGACAGAGATAGCAGAGGCTTTGAGCATATCAAAAGAACGTATTTGTCACATACTAATTCAACATTTAGACATGAGAAAACTTTCCGCGCTTTGGGTGCCTCGTTTGCTCACGTTAGACCAAAAACGTTGTCGAATGCACATTTCCAACGCCCTCTTGTCGCAGTTTAGGCGTAATAAATCCGAGCTTTAGCGCCGATTGATTACTATAGATGAAGCTTGGATACGCAACTATACGTCAGAAACAAAAGTACTGTCCATACATTGGACTGCAAAGGGAAAGCGGCTCAAAAAATACTGTTTTTTTCGACTGGTAAAGTGGTGGCGACTGTTTTTGGGATAGTCGTGGAGTTATTTTAATCGATTGTCTTCAAAAAGGAAAAACCATTACAGGAGCATATTATGCATCGTTACTTGACAAGCTGAAGGCAGAACATGCGGGGAAACGGCCACATTTGCAGATAAAGAAAATCCTGTTTCAGCAAGAAAATCCCGTTTCACACCTCAGCGGTTGCAATGGCGAAAATCCACGAATTACGGTTTGAACTGCTTAACCATCCGTCTTACTCACCAGATATAGCCCTGAAAATTGCACTCGGGCAACAGAGAGATTAGTCAAATGAGGAGGCAATCACTTTCGTGACAATTATTTTGCACAAATATGCGCCGAGTACTCTTTGGACGTGTTACAGAGAGGACAGCATCGCTGGGAGAAGTGTGTAGAGTTACAAGAAGACTATGTTGAGAAATAAAAAAGTCTTAAAAGATGTCTCGTATCTTTATTAGGTCTGAAACTTTTCAGGCCACCCTCGTATACTAACGCATGCCCAGGCAAGCGTGCATTTGTCCACCAATCAGAACTGATGCATTGGGAGCATACAAATTTGTTTACAGTTCTGCCATTGTTTTAAGTGGTAAAAAGAATTACTCTGTCTTTATTGTACCTTGTTCGTGAATAAAATCGACTGTTTTGTAACACTGTATTGTTTCTGTCACTGAAACGTAAGTGATGATCATAGAGAATGTGGCCTATATAAAGAGAAATTGACACAACGAAATGATGGCAATGTGGATTAGCGTTTGAGTCAAGAGTAAAGTGCTTAATAAAGGTAAATGAAAAAGAGTGCACTTAACATATTTTTGAGTACAACGAAAGTTATTATAACTCCAGTATGCAGTCAAGGTTTGTTCTCTATCTACTGCATTTTGTGTATACTTTGTCTTTGTTGGATCCGGAGCAGACATTGTCATGTGAAGCTTTCTGTGTGGCTAAAGGCTGCTTAGAGATGAGCACTGAAGAGAATGTTCAACAGCATTTTTGGATATTTTTGCTGTACTATAGTACACTTCAGTAATTCTTTTGGTGTGTAAATTATGTCGCAAAAGGGGAAAACACCTATTTCAATTTTTTACTTCTACTGCTTAATTATACGATAGAAAGAGTAGAGTTAGATTAGATAATGGAGGGTATACGTAGCTCCTTGACACCCTGGGAGGAACAGATGAGAAGAAACAACCGCACGGGATAAACAGGTTTCAGAAAGGCCCAGTGCATGCGAAAGAGGCAGTTCCTAGCTAAGTTCTAGAATGATGGTTCAGAATCCATGCCTGGACAAAGGTGGCCCAAATAAATTTGCAACGTGACAATTTGTAGTCGCTTTATTCATCTTTTGTAGTTTTCTGTTGTCAGGCAAAGCATTCCATTGTGTCTTGAATAATACAAGGTATGATGCAAAGTACATGAGCAGTTAAACCAAATTTAAAATCTGTTACTTCTTACTTTTTCAAAGGTAGTGCCATAGTAGGTAGGCACTACCCTCTGAGTCGGCCCTGAGTAACAGCACGTTATAAATTTGTGCGTTTATGGCCTACAGCTTGGCAATATTTGTATCAGGGCGAACAATCACAGCTAAATGACAACTGAATAACGAAAACCAAGAATATCCTGCTGTCACGTACGTAAGTATAAAATACTCACCGATGTACTTAAATGTCGTTTAAGATATTCCTACTTTTTGGTACTGAAACTGAACCGCTGCTGAAAAAAAAAAATATTCCTAATCTCCTATGTTCCTAGACACTACTGTTTTATGTAATACTCTATCCTTGTTTCCTCGTATCGTGTTCTTATTATTTGTTTCATTTATACCTCGCCTATAACTGCTATGGCCATATCGGCGGCCGTTCTCCTTAGAACAATTTGAAGGTGTTAACTCGTATTCGTTGGGTTTTGATCAAGACGTCACGCGCACATTCGCACTCTCATTCATACCTCTAGATTCTGGGTAAGATGAG
The DNA here is from genome assembly GCA_030765055.1 of Mantis religiosa. NCBI lineage: Eukaryota > Metazoa > Arthropoda > Insecta > Mantodea > Mantidae > Mantis > Mantis religiosa. The sequence goes on from CM060950.1 coordinate 388,593,039, forward strand.
TAATTATCTTTGTCGGAGAAAAATCCTCACCCCCACTGCCTGTAATCGAACCAAGTACCCCTAGCACGCCAGGCAGGTGCTCTACCGACGGAGCTACAGGGTCAGCCCTCGCTTATGTGGGATGGAACCCGGCCTCCTTAGTGAGAAAGTCAGGCAGACTAACCGCTCGACTACGGAGCGGCCTTTGAATAATATTTCTAGCTATGTAAAACAAATGGATATACATGATACTGCATGATATAACAAACTACGATTTCCAAACTTCTCCTACACAACTTGTATGAAATAGCAATTAATTATAGGATAATAGATATAGATTTGATAAAAGTGTCAACCGATATATAAACATCATCATCATCATTATCATCATCATTTTCAACTTTTCACGTTTAAGCCATCAAAGCTAGTTCCAGTCTCATTAATTTTAAATTAAAAGTGTTGTATCCATTTTTTCTTGGTCTAGCAATATTTCTTCTGCCTAATGGTTTGTAATCTAAAACTAATTTTGGAATGCGGCTATCATGCATTCTGTTGACATGTTCCTTCTAGGTATTTATATATTGTTTTACTCTGTCTGCTTAAAAATATTCAATTCATTTTGAATGACCTCACTGCTTTGCTTATCTAGAGGATCATAACCGGCTACGTTTCCTAAAAACTTCATTTCCGCTGTTTCAATCATTTGTTCTTTTATGATAATGTCCAAAATTCACTGCCATGTAATAATATAGGAACTGCAATTACTTGATACAACTTTAATTTAGTCTCTCTTCTCGTCTTTTAAGATTTTCTTTATGGTGTCACATATACAATTAAATTAGTTGATATTTATTTAAAATGTCACTATTTTTAAAATAAGAGATATTGCAACCAAGATAATTAAAGCAGTTGACTTGTTCAACGGGTTTTCCTTCTAATAATATTTTGTCTCTTATGGATTGGATCCATTGAAGGCTAAAACTTTTATTTTGTTTATAGATATTGTTAGCGGACAGTGTTATTTAATATATGTAATGCTTTTTGTGGACCATTCTCTGAGCTAAATGTGAGAACTTGATCTTCTGCAAATAATAAAGTATCCAAATATTTATTTCTAATTATAAAATTCGAATCTAATTCTGTCTGCCAATCAGATATGGCATCGTCAGTATAAATATTAAAAAGTGACGCTGAAAGTGGACACCCTTTTCTTACTCCTTTGTTTATGGTTGCCATTAGATCTTTCTTCATTCTAGTTTCTATCATGATCTTATATTCTACATATAAACTTCTTTTTGCTGTTATAAAATGTTGGGGTATACGTTTCTGTTTCATTAAACTCCATAAATTATTTTTATTTACCTTTATCAAAGATCTTCTCGAAATTATAATAATGGGAGTAGTATTTAATTTTTAATTATTTAAATGATAATGAATGTTTGAGGAAATACTAGGAAATAAAGATAAAGGTAAGTGGATCAATTTACAGATACCTTTAGTGTTACTGGTAGAATATACTGGGTACTAGTGAATCTAGTTGTAGTTTATATGAGAAGTACCTGGTTACCAGTTGCTTTGTTTGCTGCTTTCCAGTAACAGTACTTTGTGTAGAAAATTATAATTTATATTTTATTTTTACGCCTTTACTTTAATACATCTGACTCTTAATATCTAGGTTCTCCTTTATATATTTTATCTATTAGCTATTGTATTAATACAAGTTTTATCTGAAAAATTGTGCATGAAGTTAATTATGTAAATGTTTGTTATAAAGTAAACGTTAAAGTATATATCCCTGTGTAGTAACTTGGTAGAGGGATACGATATTCAGATTTAATTTATTTATATACCCAGTTATTATCTTCAAGTAATTTATTTTATTAAAAACTGAATTATAACTGAAATGAAGTGATGTGTGTTCCAGTTATGTTTATATTAGAATCTTAAAGTGTACTTATGGAAACTTAAAGTATGACTTTAAGGACTGTTTTATTTTGTAAAGTGACGATATTAAGGAGCATTTGCCAAGTTAAGCATTACATTTATTAAATATGATTTCGCTAGAAAAAATTGTTACCACTTGCATCATATCTGAATCAAAAAGGTATGTAAATCTTAGGCAGATATTTAACTGACTTTTCAGAAGCAGAAATTATGATCTCTTCTACCCATTACTTTTCTGACTTTATACGCTCTCTGCCATCACAAAAACATGAAAGTAATTTGCTTTTAAACTCTCCTTTTATTCTTACAGTTTGCTTTGGTAACCTACAAACGCTTATTCAAGTTTGGCAGATAGTTCGTCTCTCGGTGACTACCTTTGTGGATGTCAGGCTTTCTCTCAAACTGAATACACTCGCTCCATTCTTCCTCAACTCGGCGAAGTAGTTGAAATGCGAATATCACAATAGAGCCAACATCTTCAAAAGTATTTCCCCTTATACATACATTTCTTTCCTTACCTCTCATTTAGTAACTTCATATCTCTGTATATTTACAAAGATCTGTATTTGGTATTGTTAATGGAAGCTTCAAATTACCACTAACAGCCTGTTTTATAATAACAGGATTCATTTTAGCATGGTGATGCTAATATATGTGAATATAAAGTTATTTCCGTTCGGAAAGTTTCATTAATAGTTTAGGATGGACATCTTAAGTAGTACGGTCGAAGTGTTGGAGAACGTTACGCTGCGTCGGAAGGTTAGATCGTCAGTGTTCTACCTCACCACTGAAGATGTCCACCGTAACTATAGCCGAAATATCTGGAACTTCTCACTCCAGCAGACTATACCATAGCTTCCAGTTAGACGGACTTCGGGCATGAAAACCTACGTTCTCGCAATAAATATATGAAGATCGACAAAAAATTTAGAAAAATTAGCATTTGATAATAAAGCCTTACTAATTTAAACCTTTGACCAAGCATAATTTTTCCCATGTAGCCAATTTAAACCACCAGTACAACGAAGTTGTACTGAGCAATGGTTATTGTAGATATTACCAAGTTGATTTCTGGTAAATCCTTCTTCAGCACTTTTCGTTACTAAAAATGATTCATACTATGAAATCATTTCTTAATTTATTTAAAATTATATCCAAGAACATAAATCATCACGAAATAAATCTTATTTAAAATAATGCTTAAATTTTGGGAAATAAATTATTAAATTTTGCAGAATCAGTAAGTTTGAAGAGAAGAGAAGAAAATAATAATTTTCTTCATTAATTAGAGGTAAATAGGAAGAATATGATATGACTCGTCGTTTCAAACCTCATGGTGATCTATTTATATTAGAGCAATGAACTTACACAGCAAATAATATTTGAATAACCATGCAAGCTGTTATTTTGAAACATGGAGTAATAATGCCGTTCTTATACGTAATAAAGGGCTTAAATTTCAGTAAGATGTATTACAAACTCCAGATTTTGCAAACACATTGGCTACTTAATGTAAATTGAATCACTTAAATGAAGAACATTTATCTAATATTGCTCTTCATCCCTGAAGCAGCTCTCTCTCTCTCTTTCTCTCTCTCTCTCTCTCTCTCTCTCTCTCTCTCTCTCTCTCTCTCTCTCTCTCTCTCTCTCTCTCTCTCTCTCTATCATGCACATATTAGTTCAAAAGTATTGTATTTCACAGACAAATTCCACACCAAAATGTCACTGTAAATACAGGTTTTGAGGCTTCTTGAATTAAAAAGATGTTTTTATTAGAGTACCATGTGTGTGTGTGTGTGTGTGTGTGTGTGTGTGTGTGTGTGTGTGTGTGTGTGTGTTAGTGTTTGTGTATTGCACCGGCATTAAAGTTCAGTATTTTCGAAAAATACGAAACGACGGTTTCTTAAAGCATGTCCCCGACTAAAACTATCCCTTAGCAGGAATATATAAATATAAGGTGTTATAATAAATTATAATAATAATAATAAATTGCTTAAATAATTGTTTTATTAAAACACAAATATTAAATATATTTATATAAACATAAAGTGAAAATCTTGCATTTTCTTGCAATAGTCTGTGAAGTCCACTTTGTTTGGAAAGATTTTTTTTATCTTGGATATCCATTAGAATGATACAGGAAGCTTACAATAAATTCGAATTATTTATTCTAATACGAGGGCAATCCAGAAAGTAGATTACGTTTTCGTCTGTTTCCGCTAGGGTCGGGGCTAGCGCGGCCATCTAGGGGTCAGAGCGTTGCGCAGCTCAGTCGGCATCTAGCCGTGCTAGTGAGAGGTTCGTGCTGTGCTCCGTTCAGATACTGTGACGGTTTGAAATGTCTGCGTTAATTGAAAATCCCGCGAGCTGCGAGGTGCGTGCAGTAATAAGGTTTCTGACTGCAAAAAACTAAAAAACCGATAGAAATCTATCGGCAGCTTTGTGAAGTGTATGGGGACAACATTATCACTGAAGGTGGAGTGCGTCAGTGGGTCATCAGATTTAAAAATGGCCGAACCAATGTTCACGACGAAGATCGAAGTGGGAGACCCAGCATACTGACTGCCGAACTTGTCGAAAAAGTCGATGCTAAAGTCCGTGAAAATCGAAGGTTCACAATAACGGAACTTTCTTTGAGTTTTCCACAAATTTCGCGAAGTTTGTTGCACGAAATCATCAGCTAAAAGCTTGGTTACCACAAGTTTTGTGCAAGATGGATTCCAAAAATTATGACAGAGGACCACAAAAATCAGCGAATGGCTGCAGCGTTGAACTTTTTGGACGTTTACCATAAGGATGGTGACTCTTTACTCGATCGCATCGTTACTGGTGACGAAACATGGGTGAAACGCGTGAACTGTGAAACGAAATTTAAATCAATGCAGTGGGGGCACACAAGTTCTCCCCAAAAACCCAAGAAATGCATGCAAACAATGTCGGCAATGAAGATGATGGCGACTGTTTTTTGGGACAGAAAAGGTGTGATTTTGGTGGAGTTCCTGGAAAGAGGCTCTACAATAAACTCTCAAAGGTATTGCCAAACTCTCCAAAAACTCAGAAGAGCCATTCAGAACAAGCGCAGAGGAATGTTGAGCTCTAAGATCTTGTTGATTCACGACAACGCCCGGCCCCACACGGCAAATGTCACTCGTGAAGTTCTTGACTCTTTTAAGTGGGAGTTGTTTCCTCATCCGCCGTACAGTCCCGACCTGGCACCGAGCGACTTCCACCTATTCCAAGCAATGAAGAAGTGGCTGGCTATGCAGCGTTTTGATGACGACGCACAGCTGCAAGAAGAGGTAACGAAGTGGTTGAAGGCGCAGGCGGCCGAATTTTTCGACGAAGGAATTTCCAAGCTCGTACATCGCTACGATAACTGTCTTAATTTGAATGGTGACTATGTCGAAAAGTAGTATTTGAGTGTGGCTTTCATCTGTATATAATAAAATTTGTTTCCTATACTTTGTTTACTTTTTATTCCAAAACGAAATCTACTTTCTGGATAGCCCTCGTATATTTGGGATTTTGGTTGGCGATCAAGTGTACATAATGAAATATACGTAGCTGTACAGTAAAGATACACTACGTAAAGCAATGTATTAAAATATTATTTAAGTCGAATTTGTGTTGGACTGACTTCTATTGTGTGCGGCAAGCCTTTTGCTTATTTTTACACAACTTTTACTAAATGTATTTCCAACAAACTTCTTATGGTGTAAGTCATTTCCGATATTTCGTTACTAATAGTTCTATTTGTACAACACTTTGTCATTCTTTTTAAATCTTGTCCAATATCAGAGAAGGGTGGAATCCAAGGACAGTATATATAGCGCTCAGTTCTTAAACATTAGAACATTGCAGTTCCTTTTTGAATTTACCTCCTAAAACGATAAGTCATATCGGACGATGAATGCTATGTGTGAAATGATGTTCAAATGAGCCCAGGGTTCATAGAGCATATAGTTAGCAGACATTCGTTTTTCAGGGTAAGGGAAACTTCGTGGGGGGATTTTATCTACGCTAATCACCCTGACCGAGATTCAAACTTGGGACCTGTTGAACTTAGGTAGACACGCTTAACACCATTTAGTTCGCTTTATATCACAAGGCAATGTGTGGCGTATCTATTCTTGCAAAACTTTAACTAAATAAGATTAAGTAGATAGAAAAATAAGCTTTGTAACAATAATTTTTATGAAGTATAAAATATGACAATATTCGGGATGCCCCATGGAGGGATGGGTGAGATAAGAGGAGAGAGAAGATTGTTGGACCACGGAGACACGGCAGATGAGGCTAGGGTACCTAAAGTTTTTAAGCACACTCCCCTTTTGCAGCTCGCACAACAGCCCCCACTATCCCAAGGACCCATGTTTATGGGGAGCTATCCTTTTTCTCTGTAATGCAACGCCGAGACTCACCGACACTTACAACTCGGAAACAACCAAACGGTATGAAGGTGAAACGGAGGGACAGGAAATTCGGGATGTAACTAACCCTATATGCAGTGATCTAGCGACCGAACGAAACTTTGGAAAATAAAAACCGTGGGTTTCGAAGTTCCGCAGTTGAGTTCGAACCGGGAGCCTTCGATTGCGAGCAACTCATATCACTGTGGCCCCTTCTCGCTCGGCGGGAATAATTTGTTTACCCAGTGATAAACGAAGGAGGGCATAAAATATCATGCGAAGGCCACTTTCTCTACTAGGTACTTACGGAGGGGATCAGTCCCCTTCAGCTGCCGTGGTGTGAGCGCTGCGAACCCCTAGCACTCGTGGTACCTCTGACATTAATAGAGGAACGTCGGGCCGAACATTCGAGCCCCTTCCTGATAGGGAGCTGTTCGGATTGGGTTGGACTCGAGGTGGCAGTGGTTCCCGATACCCGTGGGAGATCGGGTACGTCTCCGGACGTGGTTGAGGGAAGCCATTAATATTCCCGCGTACTAGACAGCATAGCTAGTAGAAGGTGTGCTAGATCACCAGGCGGCCCCACCGACTTCGCATTCCCATTTTGGAGTTGGCGCGCGTAAGTGGCGTATCCACTTCCATCCCGTCTTGAGTCCACAGGACCAGATGGGTGGGGGGGCTGTTAGTCTCTAGGTCTTTCCCTATGGAAAGCCCCGTGGAGGCGCCGATGGCCCTTTTGGGACTGCTCGGTAACTCCCTGGTCGAAGGAGGCCCGGGTCCTTTGTCCTACGTGTCCAGGACCAATGGGAGTAGAAGCTCTGGCATTAACTAGGTACTTACCGTGAGCAGGAAAAATATTATATTCCATCCAAAAGTTCGATACCGAGACTTCATTTGAAGTACATATTTCAAGATTCCATGAACCGCCTCCCCCTCCCCCCCCAAAACAAGGTATTTTTATAAACACATCAGTAAGTGGGTGTCCGTGTTTCTGTGAACAATGTATCTAACTCAAAACAGTAGTTGGAGGTTGAGGATTTTGTTAGAAAATCTTCATACTGCATTCTTGGAAGATGTTGAGCGTAATTTCAAACTGTGATATTAAAATAACATTTGTTTTTGAGTTATGGTGCTCACATACACACACAGACACACACGCGCACGCACTGACATTTCTCTAAACTTTACTTTTAGATCAAGGGGACCTGTAAACTTGTACCTATCGGTATAGAACTTGTGCGGAACGCAAGTAACTATTACGTACCTGGTACCGAAGGTAAAATCAAATGCCTTTGCACGTGAGAAAAATCTGATGAATCACATGACTTTCTCTAGTCTTGCACAAACATTTCTTATAAACGCTTACTTACCTATCTACTTATATAAAACAGAGGGGTATGACTCAGGTGGTTTTGTCTGTGGCCCACATTCGGGAGGTCCGGATTCGATTCCCATGATCCACCTACCTGAATCATTGGTTTTTTCGGAAGGAGGGGTGTTCGGTTGCCCAGGCGAATACCTGGTTGGTTAGTTACACCCCTGAATTTCCTTTTCCTCCATTTCATCTCCATTATCATTTCACGTCATCTCTCGTCTGGTGGAGTCTTTCAGGGTAGAAGTGTCGGCGGGTGTCTCGGAGTTGCGTGGCAGGACGATATGCCCTTGCTAACATTTCTTCCTCCTGTAGGACAATCTCCGGTCTCCGAATCTGGTCTGGTAAGTAGGGCCGTTTATGGACCACAGTACGGGCCTGTACTAACCTGCCTGGAAGTTGGCAACTGGTAGTGGTAGTCTACACTGCCGTGGCTCCTTGGGACGGCCGCTCTCTGTCTCCTCTTGCCTCATCCTTCCTCGTGGGCGTAGGCAATGGGTTTCTGTGGAATTTCAAAACATAGAAAGGGATGTTTTGAAAATAATTGACTCTAAGGAAAAAAAACGTTATGCTCGACCATATTGGAAATGCTGTAATTATATATCTGGTAGTGGACTTTATTAAACTGCAGATTTCTTTGCAATTAATGATCAATAATTTTGTGCCTGCGCACATAACACAACCCTGCCAGGTGTTTCACTACATAAGGTAAGTTCAGGGCACTTACTGGCTGCCCGCCTCGATAGCTTAGATGGTAGTGTGTCTGCCTCACGTCAAGAGGTCCCAAGTTCGAATCTCGGTTAGGATGAGATACCTAGATAAGGTTTTTTCCGGGGCTTCCCCTTATCCTGGTAGAGGAATGTCAGGTAACTCTAAGTTCCATGAGCCCCGGACTCATTTGAACATCCTTTCACCCATCTCATTCATCGCCCGATATGGCTTAACGTTGGAGGAAGTAAATTACGGAAATAAAAAAAACTTATTGGCTGAGGTAAGAACAAAAAACTCAAAATGATATATATATACATATATATAATACTTAGACAAATGGCAGAGCATGAATAGTTGTATGAACCTTGACTGTTAGAAATTAAGGTACTCGTGTGAAAATGTTAAACTTCGCTCCACGAGTTTTATATATATATATATATATATATATATATATATATATATATATATATATATATATATATATATACTATTATAGTCTAATCGCACAATAACCTTCTATTTGTGATCAACTGTGTGCTTAAACGAGACCTTGGGTAATAAGATTTTGTATATCTTTTATGGATTAATAATTATGCAAAAGTCACACAGTGAAGAAGACTTGAGAGACTATTTTCAAAAAATTCAGCATACGAAATATCTTAAATACATGATAATTTAATCAAAATAGGACCACTTTTAAGAAATAAAAACAATTTAATTTAAAGGGTAGTATGGGGATTGAAGATTTTCTTGGAAATTTTCATGTCACATTCCTGTAAGATGTTGAAATTAATTACAAAGTACGGTATTTAGCTGATATTTCGTTTTTCAGTTAAGTTTATTTTCCAGAAATAGGCAAATGTGATGCATATTTTCTCGTTTTTGTAGTTTCATTTATTGAGGGAGTCTCAGAGCATGTATGTTTGGGGAAATATCACTTTTTGTGAAATATAGTACTTCCTTTGCTTGGTGCAAGCACTTAATCGAGAAAGTAAAACCAGGATTGATCTAGACTTCATTGTGCCAAAAAGAAGTTTTTAATAGCGTTAGCCATTTTCGAACTGTTCGTATTGCTTATTTAAACTATATCAAGTTATTCGTACTATAAACCTTGCAGATTTATTTATTCTTTGTATCACATAGGCTAAACAACTGGTTGCATATAATTCATATTGCTTAAATTGAAATCGTTCCTTGATAAAAACAACTTTTGAATAATGCAACTTGCATGGGAGAACTCTTTTTATATGAATAATGTAATATAGGTTTAACAGATATGTATGGATTTTTCTTTGGTAGGCAAAATGTGTGAATGTTCATACCATAAAAGTTTTCTTCGGGGAGCTGGTGGAAAGGCAAAGAAGCTAAACGCGAGATGGTGTACTTCAGAGGAAACAGGAAAGGGTGGAAAATGATTTTATGATGTAATGGCGCTTTTTATTTGGAAAGATATAGTTATATTTATAAAAGCAAGAAGGCTACAATGGCGTATGGAGGAAGGCAATATAGCTACCCAAGAAAATGCTGAATGTAGAAATTTCTTCGTCTAGTGCGAGAGGAAAACTAGAATAGGGTGTGATACAAAGGTCACTGCATTGCACAGTAAGCATAAAGCGAACACTTGTATAAAAGCTTTAGTCTCCGGTACTGGCAAAACGTCCATTCAAATGTTTCTACAAAATTTTTATAAATTGTTATGAAAAAAAAGACATAGAGAAAATGTTTTGCAGGAATAATCTGTAAGATAAGTAAGTATACAAATAAACTGTAGTGGGTAGAGAATGTCATATGAATACACCGTTTCAATTCTTCTACCACATAACTTAAGTAGATAAGAGCAAATTCTCTTTCCATGAAAATATTCCATATATAGGCTGGTTAGTGTACCCTTAAACAAGATGGAATATATCAAAGGGTACAATAATATAATTCTCATTGCAGAATACAATGGATTCAGTGCCGGATTGGTCAAAAATAAAATTGATAAATTCAAAGGACAACAAAGATGCAAGTAAAAAACTACTCCTTCCCCAATCCGCAATAAAACTTCCTACAGAAAATTTACATATCATCCCATAGCTACACACCTTTTCCAAAAAGTCTTCAAAGAACACATTACTTTGGCCCCCACAGAACAAATTCGTTGTACACACCTTCTGAAATCATATAATACAAAAGGGTCACACACAGACAAAAATTTAGGTGTGTACAGGATAAACTATAAAGGTTGTGACAGATTTTACATTGTAATATCTAAAAGGAATTTAAGCATTGTGCTTAAAGGGCATTTTAGAAACATCAGCAACAAAGAATTAGATAAATCGGTGGCAGTGTACCATGTTTTGGAATGATAATCACGATATAGAACGAGAAATCCACTTATTAAAAAGTGTTCAGGGCCCAACTGCATTAACAACGTGGGAAAAGATATTCATAAAGAAATATGAAAGAAAACTCAAACCTCAAGTTCATCAACATACCGACAGAGAGGTCCCTATCATCTCCAAGGAGTTAACCAAATTAAAATTCAGTAGTCAACATTAGCTGAGGATGTTAGGAAGGTACTAACGAAACGTGCTATTGGTAAACACTAGCAATATATAGAGCATGGAGTACTAGTTCGCCTCAAAATTATATTAATGTTGTGCTTCATTGTATCATATGTAGTAGTTCCTACTCATAGGAATTCCATATAGACTTTACTTTGAGGACCCTTGATATTTTTGCGTGCGCTTGAATGCATGTACGTGTGCGTTTGTGTCCCTGAACGGTATAAATCAAAAAGAAAAAAAGTTAGTTAAATACCCAAATTGATATTTAAGTTGCATTTTGAATGAGTGTGGTACAAAAATTCCCCACCCATGATAACCTCTGCATGAAATATTTCTCTTCTTTTTATTCTCTCATATATATATGACGCAGAGATCGTCGAATAGCAGAACCAGCTTAAATATAATTTTAAGATTAATAAAATAATATTAAACACTGTCCTATTCGCTGATGACCCGGTTATCCTGGCACAAATTGAAAATTTGTTACAAGCAGCAACATTTCAACTGGAAATGACACTGAAAACTTATAATTTAAATATCTCGGTAACGAAAACGAAAGTAATGGGAAAGTACCAAAAAAGGTAAGAAATAATTATGAATAATAAAACAATAGAACAGAATAAAAATTTTAATTACTTAAGATCCGAAGTTCCTGTTGATTATGACAACGATTTGAAACACAAAATTTATAAATTGCAAACTATATGTGTCACTATTTGAAGAGCGCTAAAGAATAAAACCCTAAAATAAGTTATTCTAAAGTTTTATAAGACTATGGCAGTACCCATCTTGACTTATGACTGCCCACCTCGGTAGCGTGGTGGTAGCATGTCTGCCTCACGTCAAGAGTTCCCGAGTTCGAATTTCGGTCCGGGTGAGTGACCTGGATAAGGTTTTTTCCGGGGTTTCCCCTTATCCTTAAAGACGAATGTTGGGTAACTCTAAGCTCTATGGACCCCGGGCTCATTTGAGCATCATATCACCCATTTCGTTCATCGTCCGATATGACTTGACGCTGGAGGACGTAAATTACAACAAAAAAACTTGACTTATTGCTCAGAAAATTGGGCTATGAATAGGAAGGAAGAACGATAGAAAGATTAGAAATGAAATATCTTAGATATGTTGCTGAATGTTCCCTCACAGACCATATGAGAAGCGAAGCTATCAGAGAACACCTCAAAATATTTAACTTAAACGACAAAAATAAGAATTACAAAAAAAAAAAAAAAAAAAAATATGCCCGTTCACATATTCAAAATGCAGAGTAATAGACAAAACAGGCAATACAATGTAAGTATTAAGAATACTTAACACTATAGCAACACAACTTCACTATTACTTATCTTATTCACAATCCTTTGGGAAAGGTTTGCTTCATTTTCAATCTGTCAACTTGACAGACCAAAATTCCTTTACTTTCAATAGACATTTTTTTCAACAAGTTTCTGGAGTAGCTAGGGGTAGTCCTCTTTCACCTTTCCTTGCTGATTCTTTTATGAGTTTTTGTTTGTTTTGAAATACAAGTCATTAAGCTTTTCCTTCAATTTTTAAAACATAGCATAGATACCTGGATGACATTTTTGCTATAGTTCCTGAGAGTCACGTAGGCGATGCTTTAAAACTTCTAAATTTTCAGGATAAAGCAATAAGGTTCGCATTAGAAATTGAGAACAATGGTTACCTCCCTTTCCTGGATCTAAAGATAATAAAAATAACAATAAATTAATCTTTGGCATTTGTAGGAAATCAACTCACACTGATAACTATATAAAAATAAAAGTATCAACCCTTTGTCACTCAAATTTGCTGTTTTTAATAGTTTGATTTACAGGTTTATAAATGTACCTCTAAACAAGGAATAATTTAATACAGAATATAAATTAACACTGCTTTAATAAATAATTTAATAAAGATTTTAAACAAAAAGGTTAGAAGAATTTAAATATTAAAAATGTCAATAACGTTTCCACTTTCAAAAAATTAAAAAATGATTATATTTTCAAAACATTTACTTATCATCTGTGGGAAAATAAAAAATTCCAAAAAGGTTCAAAGAAGTTGTTATAATACTGGCCCCTCAAAATAAATGCAGCATAAAAAATTACTACAATTTTCTAAAAAAGAAAACGTTTAAGACAACAAAAAATCTGGTGTATATCAAGTTAACTGTTTAGAGTGCAATAAGATTTACATTGTTAGCACCAAACGTAATTTATAAACCAGAGGTCAGGTACAGTTCAGAAATATTAAATATAAAGATACAGATAAATCGGCAGTGGCTGATCATTTTTGATCATATAAATATGCAATAAACCCAGAAGTTCAATTATTGAAACAATTGAAAAAACCGATAGATTTAATGGTTTGGGAGAAAATATTTATTTTGTAAAATAAAGATCGCGTGAGAGGTGGCAGTGACTTTGGTAAAGTATGACGTGTTAATTCTGCGTCTGTGTTTTAACAGGTAATGTGCTGCCCTAAAACTTATTTCAGTTATTGAAAGTAGTCACAGCAAAGAAGCACTGCATATACAACATCTGCAAGTAAAGACACTAATAAATTAGTTACTATAGTGTGTATTTAAAAGTAAAATCCCCGTAGTTAACCTATAAAATTGCTGCCGGGTAAATCATAATGGCCTTCTCTGTTGATAGAGGTTGGCAAGGTACTTCAAATCCACAGAGTAACAACAGTGTTTATAACCAAAATCCAAGTAAACAAGTGACAAACGACAGCATTAGAACATCACCTAACCTTTCAAAAACTTGCAATAAGGAGTCAGTTTCTTCCCAGAAATTAACCTACTCAGCAGTAACTTCCATGAATCCCACTATAGAACAAGGAGTAGTGATCGAATCCCACAATGGAATAACAAAAAAGGATTATGTCCTCGCACTGAGAAAGCTGATTTCCCCTAGCGACATTCGATTTATTTCGCGCATATCAAACGGGAGAGTATGTTTCTTTCTCTCTACAAAGAAATGTGCTGAAGAATTAACAAATAGGCACACAAAGATACTATTAAACAACGTATATTTGAAGATCAGAGCCCTTCTTAAAAAAATAAACGTATAATAATCTCCAATGTCTGCCCTGTAATACCAAACTACGTAATTGAAGATGAGCTGCTAAATTTAGGCATTAAAACAGTGTCAAAAATATCTCCTATCAGAGCTGGAATCCCATTATCTGGCTTCTCACATATCCTCAGTTTCCGCAGGCAAATGTACATTACAAATGAAGATATAAACAAAACACTACAAATTGTCTATGATAGCACGACATATTGGGTATATTTGTCAGCAGATTCATTCACTTGCTTTATATGTAAAGCCAATGGGCATTTTACCACACACTATCCTAATTCAGATGCAGTAAACTACCCTGGTCAAACCCCTAATGCTGTTCCTGTTGCATCAACTTTCCCTGAACTTAACAATGACACTAATGAAGATGAATCTCTTCCTTCACAAAATAATAATTCTGCGCCTTCTGTTGCAGAAGAAAATACTTCTTATCTTAATCTAGAAAAGGACCCTCAGCATACCGATTACCCAGCAAGTGTCAGACATCACGAAACAGCATCATTAAATTCCGAGGACTGTTCATCCGAAAGAAAAGAAAACCGTTCATAATATCCCGGAACCAAAACCTCTCGGATACAAAAGGCCAATATCTTTAGGTAGTTGGGAAGCAACATCTGCTTCTGCTGAAGTTGACCAGGAATGCTCTCGAAGTTCCGAGCATGCCCCAAGAGGCCACACTGTTAATAGCAAATGCAATCCTCCCAATAACAAACCAACAAAGGACTCACACAACACGGGATTAGATGATAGGCTTAAGCCTGTCAAAAATAGAAAACGATGCAAACGCTTTCCCCCTAAGCTACTTGCAATTGCAGAGCTTATTTGAAAACACCCTAATAGTAAATGATATAGCAAAAATTGCACTTGAATACACCAAGGACCTAAAAGCTTTAGCAAATACTCCCATGACGCTACATTCTCATTAAACTGATAAGAATATTAAAAACAGGAGCACACGCATCATTAGAAAGATTTTAAATGCGGCTAGCCAAGAGTAAGAAACGTCCAGAGATAGTCCAACTCCAGATGGTTCAAATGAATGAAACTGACCTCTTGCACCAGAACAGACTCGCCTTTAAAAACATAAAATGGCTTATATATTACTACAATGGAACATAAATGGATTTCGGCCTCAATATGAATACTTGCAACTTCTAGTTAACAGACACAATCCTGAAGTAATGTGCTTACAGGAAACTAATTTCTGTGATGATTTTGCATTTAGTATAAAACAATACACTATATATTATAAAAACAAATCGAATGCAAGTCATGCAAGCGGAGGTGCAGCAACTTATGTGAAAAGTAATCTGTATCAAAAGAAAATTCCTTTGTTTACTGAATTAGAAGCGGTAGAACTATTAATAAATTTACCGCCATTTGTTTGTGTATGCAATGTTTGTCTTCCAAATAGTTATACACTTCATATTCACACCTTAAAAGATCTTATACAACAGCTACCAAGACCGTATATCCTGTTGGGGGACTTCAACAGTAGTACTTTATGGGGCTGCCATCACACTGATGGCCGGGGAAAGATAATGGAGAAACTACTAGATGGAAACGATTTAATGTTAAAGGACTCAACAGAACCTACTCGCTACGACCTCGCTCACGATATCTTTAGTAGCATAGATTTGACATTTTGCTCGCCTGGTATATACGAACAACTAAACTGGCATGTCTACGCCTCACTTCAAGGAAATGACCATCTTTTCATTGTAATCAAAAGCAACAATAATTCTAATAATAGTCGAATGTGCAACACAGTGAAGTGGAACGTACTCAAAGCTGACTGGCAAATGTTCAGAAATATTACTAACCACCTCATAAATGACCTCTTACCTCCTGACAAATTTTCTACCCAACATATTGACAGCATTGTACAGGATGTTACGGTACTAATACTTCGATCTGTAGATGACAATGTTCCCAAATTAAATTTGATGACCTCAAAGAAAAGGTACCCTGGAGGAATGAATCGTGTAAACTAGCTATAAAAAACAAGAACAGAGCTTGTTATGCGAACAAAAGAAATCCTACATTTGAAAACAAAATAAATTTTGTAACAAGTGAAGGTCGTCGCCTTGGCTAATCAAAATTTGTATTGCACCTGTTCTAAGAGTTATATTTCAAGAACATCAGTGTTATATGTAGTTATTCTACCAATTATACAAGAAAGTCTACTGCAGTTGCTGTGTAAATAAAGGCAACCTTGTTACAATTATATTTCAGTAGATATTCATTAACTTTTTATCAGCCTTAGGGTTAAGGTTAGTGAAAAAATGCCAGTTGTCGATTAAACAACTGCGCATCAATATTCACACAAAGTCAACAGTATTGCTCTTCTATGGCGGCCACAGCCCTACCAAAACAAGATGCTGAAAAAAGCAATGTGATCAACCCCTTAATGTAGAATTCAGCTCCTAGTTATTCAGCAATAACCCAAACGAGACCCAATAAAGAACAAGCCATAATAATCGAAGCCCACGACGGCATAACACTTAAAGAATATGTAACAGCAATAGGTAACCTAACCAACCCTAGCAACAATCAATTTGTATCTCGAATATCGAACTCCAGAATCTGTATCTACCTCACCAACAAAAATCTAGTAGATGAACTGGTATCCAAACACCCAAAAATAAAGGTGAACAACTTTCCCTTGGAAATTAGGCCGCTTCTCACCAAAACTAAAAGAGAGATACTCTCTAATGTGTGCCCTGTTATTCCCAATCATGTTATCGAAGAACACCTTCTGGCCCATGGAATTAAGCCTGTATCATCTATATCGTAATTCAGGGCGGGAATAACTATCCCTGGATATACACACATCATGAGCTTTCGCCGACAAATGTATGTAAAACCTGGCGACTTTACCAAGCTACCTGAAATCTTACAGATAAACCATGAGGATACATCCTATTGGATATACCTTTCTTCCGATGTTCCTACCTGCTTTTCATTTAAAATGGAAGGACATTTAGCTAAACAGTGCAAGTCGTCAGATGAAATAAATGATAAGATGTTTAGCTGCTCATCTGAAAGAGTTTGTAGACACACAGTCATGCCAGTAAATGACAAAGCTAAAGATAGCGCAGAAATAATTGAAACTGACAAAGAAAACACAGAAAACGTGTCAGTAGAAACTGTTTCTATACAAGAAAATGGCACCTCCCAGTCTGAACCTCCTTCGACACCATTGCCACAACTTAACACGTAATTGAACTTCCCTCCTTTAAGGCAAAACCTTAAGACAGGAGCCAAAAAGCGACCTATTTCAACATCCAGTAAGTATACTGAATCTGCAACCGATGGTGATGAAAAACTATCTGATTCATCTTTAATGACTTTAGATGAGACATAAAAACAGAACCTACCTAGTAAACAAACATATACACAAAAAGCCAAAAAAGATTGACACCCTCTCGCTCATAAATGACCAGATATCTGTAATAAAAAGTACTATGGAAGAAAGACCGGACGACTACGTTTTAAATTACCTCCAGTTCAAAAGCTTTTCTGAAAATACTGTTGGAGCATCAGATATAATATCACTTGCGCTTAGCTACACTCATGACTTGAAAGGACTCCTGGATACAGTCAAAAAGATTCATCCCTTATTTACCAATAGAACAATGAAAAATCGAAACTCGCGTACAGTAAAGAAACTGCTTTCCGAAATAAATAGAAAAAACACAGCTTCTTAAACATTTTGATGGTTATATAGTAGAATTTTTTGCTAACACCAACTAACTGAAGCCAATATATAGTAAACTTTAAAAATAAAAACCATAACATATAATGGAACACAACATATTACAACGGAACATAATGAATTTCATTCTCAACTGGAACACCTCCAATTCTTACATAATAAACATAACCCAGTAGTTGTTTGTGCACAAGAAACAAATTTTAAGCACGATTATGTTGCTCCATTAAGAGGTTACAATGCCTATAGTAAAAATCGAGAAGAATGTACACATGCCAGCGGTAGAGTAGTGTTAAAGACATATGTTAAAGAAACACTGCCGCAAAGTGCTATCTCTTTAGAGGCTACTGCAGTTTCTAGTCTTTTGACAGTAGAATTATGTATACGCAATATATATCTCCCCAACAGCCACAGTTTGCATCTTGTAAAACTAAATGAACTGGAACAACAACTAACCCGTCCTTACCTTATTCTCGGAGATTTCAACAGTCAACACACTATGGGGATGCAGCTCCACCAATTCACGATGAAAACTCATTGAACAGTTTATAAACTGGAGCCTACTCATTTCAGTCTAGCTTATGGAACACTCAGCTCCATGGACCTAAGTTTGTGCTCACCAAACATACCAGATTTGTTTGAATACTTCATTTATAAAGTACCTCAAGGAAATAGTGATCACTTTCCTATTATTCTTACTTAACGAAGTGACAGTCCTCAGAAAACCACATTCACGCCAAAATTTAATTTTAAAAAGGCTAATTGGAATATATTTAAGAGTTTTATAACCAAAGAAATAACCAAGCTGATGCCTTCCACTGAATTTATTCATACTAGCATTAATGAAATAATTAAAAATTTCCATGAACTTATTCTAAAATCTGCAAATATTTTTATACCTACAATAGCCACATACAAAAAACAGTTCCTTGATGGAACAGTGAATACCTAAAAACTATTAATTTTAAGAATAAAGCATATTACCAATAGAGACGCCGTCCTACCGAAGAAAATAAGCTTAAATATCTCCAAGCTAAAGCTAAAGCAAGAAAAACTGTTAAACAAAGTAAAAAGGATTCTTGGTTGAATTTTGTCGCATCCTTAAATTATCAACCCCCTTAGAAAACAGTGTGGGGAAATATCCAGAAAATTAGAGGCAGATTTAGATATAACTCAGAAATCGTTTTGAAAGATCCTGACTCAAAGACAACAATCACCAATTCAAAGTCATTAGCTAACATCTTAGTAGATTCATTTGCATCTACATCATCCGATGCTAATTATGAGGACGAATTTAAATCCTTTAAAATGAAAAATGATTCATTACCTGACGAACCTGTAAATGACAGTACCGAAAACTTTGATGAGACCATCGAATATTATGAATATGAAAATGCCCTCGCATTATGCAAAAGCTCCAGTCCTGGACAAGATAATATACATTATGATATGCTGAAACAACTACCAATTGAAGGACATATATATCTTCTTGAAATATTCAACCATATCTGGTCATATAGGTTATTTTCCAATCTTCGGAGTTCGGCAGTAGTGATACCCATACCGAAACCTAATAAAGACCTCACACTATCAAATAACTACAGACCATTATGTCTTACGTGAACAATGTGCAAAGTTCCAGAAAAGGTTATAAATAAAAGATTGCGTTGTTTAATCGAAAACAGGAAACTTCTTTCTGAAACACAATATGGTTTCAGACAATTCCGTTCCACTACAGACCGTTTAATCACGATTAAGTCTAAAATAAGAGAAGCTTTTCTCCATAATCAACATCTCTAGATATACAAAAAGCATATGATATGACTTGGAGAACACGTACACTTCAAATACTACGACAAAATATCAGGAAATATGTTTTATTTAATTCAGAATTTTCTCCAGCATCGCACCATTAGAGTACGTACAAATGGCACAGTATCCAAGGAAGTTAAGTTAGACAATGGAGTACTTAAAGGCTCCGTGCTTAGCGTTACACTTTTCCTGCTGGCAATAAACAACATATTGAACACTATTCATCCCCCTGTGAAAGCGTGCCTATTTGCTGATGATCTGAGCTTTTTCTGTAAAGGTAATAACATCTAAACCAATCAAGCTGTACTACAAGACACTGTAACAAGGATAAAAATTTGGACATCACAAACAGAATTCAGTTTTTCTCAGCAAAAGTCAAAATGTATTTGCTTTACCAAAAGTTCAATGCATCTTCCAAACCCTACCATCCCCCTGTATGGAAAACTCATTGAAACAACCAAACAATTGAAATTATTGGGACTTATCTTCGACCACAACCTATCATGGAAAAGACATATTTCGAACCTAAAGGAAGACTGCTCAAGGCGCCTAAACATAGTAAAAATATTATCACACCGCAATTGGGGTGCTGATCAACATGTCCTACAACTGACGTATCAAGCTTTAACCCTAAGCAAACTTGACTATGGAGCTATTGTGTACAACTTTGCAACACCGGCGTTACTTAAGCTGCTGGACGTGATTCAAGTTCTGCTATGAGGATTATATTAGGAGCATATCGTACCATTCCGGTCTCTAGCCTACTGATAGAAGCAAACCATCCACCGCTAAACATCAGAAGAATACAATTAAGCATAAAATATGGAATCAAAATAGCAGCAAGACCTCGTTCAAGTATCCATTCATATGTTTTCTCCAATAATGAAAGCAACAAGACCTGTCATACAAAAAAGCACTCCTTACCTTGCTACCTATTTAAATACTAACAGCTTAAAGATCCCTCCCATAATTAACAGGAACTTCCATGAAGGACGTTACTGAAAACTCAAAATTCCCAAGATATATACCGACCTAACATTTCGCCAGAAATGGAATACCGCTGCAATTGTTTACCAAATACTATTTTATGAAATGTGCAACAATTTCTCCAATTATCAATTTATTTACACTGATGGATCAAAAATGGATCATGGTACTGGATGTGCAATAATAACTCCTGATAAAGTTCTACAGCAGCGGCTACCTGACTATTATTCAACCTACATTTCTGAACTGTACGCCATTTATCACTCACTTACTTACATACTGACAGCACAGCACAACTGCTATGCAACATGCTCTGACTCCCTGAGTACCTTGCAGAGCATGAAGAACTACACAACAGACAACAAATTAGTTCAGGACACACAGACACTATTCAGTAACATCACTGATGCTGGTAAAGACGTGGTTTTCATTTGGATCCCTTCCCATCAAGGAATAACAGGGAATGGAAGAGCGGACGAAGCTGCTAAAGATGCCACATCACTACGCCAACAAACGAACGTCCAAATTCCATATTCAAATATTATAAACCATGTCTCCAAAATACCAGTACAAAAATGAAAATCTGAATGGAATCAACAACTACCAGGAAAATTACACCAAGCACGTAAAGGAGTCACCGCTCTTTACCCAATAAAGCCACTTACTAGAAAGGAACAAGTCATTCTCACCCGTCTACGAATTGGTCCCTCCAGCCTCACTCATGCATATCTTCTCTCAAGACAGCCGCAGCCTACGTGTAAAGAATGTAATAAAAACCGTGCCATTTACCACCATCTCATAGAATGCAATGAATACAAAAGAAACAGAAAATAACACGGAATACCACAGGATATCTCCATACTGCTAAACAGTTTCAAAATACGCCACAATCTGTTTACTTACCTAAAGGATATAGACATTTTGAAATCAATATAAATTATGCGAAATATACTTTAATCATTTGTAATTCATAATCTACATAATGGTGTTAAAGTAATGAAGATTTTTTTTGCAAAATAGTTTTGTTAACTTATATATGTTATTGTCTTTGTTTTCAGCTATCTGTATTTAATGTAAATTGTTTTCATAATTAATATTATTAATATGTGTATTTTATATGTTTGATTGTAATCATGTGTATTGAATGTAAATTTTTATATATGTTACTAATTGTATTATTTTGTAAAAATGGCCGCGATATGACCCAGGAAGTTAAAGCGATCTTAAATAAATTTAAAAAAAAATTCAGAAGTACAGAGCAGTAGCTCGAAAGGTAATTAAAGGAAGTAAGATAAACTCTTGGCTTTCGTTTGTCTCCTCCTTAACATCGCAAATCCCATCAAAAGTAATGTGTGTCAAAATTAAGAAAATAAGCGGCAAATATAGCCAGTTTAGTATTACAGCCCTTAGTAACCCAACGGATGGAACATTTATAAACGACAATCAATGCATAGCTGACACTCTGGGAAATACCTTTGCTAAAGTCTCCAATAATTCGAACTGTGTGTCTGAATATAACCCCACGAAGAAAACTTGTCATTTCCTAGTTAGGTACAGAGCCTTTCCTGAGATAGATAAACTATATAATGATCACCTACAACTAAACGAATTATACAACGAACTGGAAAACTGTGGGACATCCAGCCCTGGACCAAGCACTATACCATATGAATTTATAAAACAGCTTCCAATCACTGCTTCAAAATACCTTCTTGCAATATACAACTATATATGGACCTCAAATGTGTTTACTGAGCAATGGCGTAAGGCCATTGTTATATCAATTTCTAAACCAGGAAAAGACACGTCTGTTCCTGAAAATGATCGACCCATAGCACTAACAAATACTATGTGCAAATTATTATAGAAGATTATTGACAGAAGATTACGCTGGTACCTTGAAAGTATAAGCTTCTTCAGCACCATAAAAAGTGGATTTAGGAAGCATCACTCAAACACAGACAATCTGATCAGTTTGGAGTCTGATATTCGGAACGCATTTTTCAACAAACAGCACCTAATTGTGGTTAGCCTAGATATTGAAAAGGCTTATGATACTGTACGAAAAGAAGATATTCTCGAAACATTGAAGAAATATGATATTTCAGGAAATATTTTACACTCCATAATCAACTATCTCCAGGATCGTCGAATGCAAATGAGAGTTAATGGGACTCTGTCCAAGAAATTTCAAATAAATAACGTAGTGCCTCAGGGTTCAGTTGTCAGCGTAACACTGTTTTTAATAGCCATAAACAATATTCTTTCAAATATTTCAGTACCTGTTAAAGCTTGTCTTTTTGCAGATGATTTATCAATATCTTGTGCAGAAAAAATATTATTACAACCCAGCTACCTCTGCAAAAGACAATTGAAAAGACACAAAAAATGGACAGAAAATACCGGGTTTAAATTTTCCAAGTCAAAATCTAAATGTATTTGTTTCTCTAGATGCAGAAACACTACATTCAAACAAAATTGTATAAAGACGACCACAGAATAGAGGTATGTAAAACAAAAATCTTTGGTACGCACTTCGACAGTAAATTAATCTGGACATTTCACCTCAAGTGCCTGAAAGACGACTGCCGAAGAAGACTAAATGCCATTAAAATCCTAGTGGCCAAAAACTGGACAGCCGATTATCACGTGCTATTAAATACGTATAAAGCATTCGTCAGGACAATACTCGATTATGGTGCTGTTATTTACAATTCTGCAACTAAGTCTTTGCTTCAGATGTTGGACCCAATCCAAACTGCAGCCCTTTGGAAGGCATTAGGAGCCTTTTATACCAGTACAGAAACCACTATGCAGAGGGAAACGAACGAACCACCACTAGAAATTAGAAGAAAGCAACTCAGTTTACATTATGCCCTTAAGATAGCAGCAATGAAGGATTCACGAATGAACATTTAGTATCTGCAAGAACTAAACATCAGTACTCCCCCTGTGTGACCAACGGACTGAGCATCTGTCATCCCACCTTGGACTACTTCTCTGCCTAAAATCAACTTAGAACTGAACACCGCCGTCAAAGAACATATGCACAAATCAGTCTATCAACAGTTATTTCATGAAATTTGCAGTAGACATCCTAAACATTCATTAATTTTATGGATGGATCAATATGCAACTGTAGAAGTGGTTGTGCCGTAATTTATCCGGATCACTGTACGTTGTTCCGATTACCTGACATTTACACTGTGCTTTCAAGTGAGATCTTTGCCATTAAACAGGCTGTACTATACATTTTGCAAACGGAGATTTCCCAATCATTCTTAATTTCTTCGGACTGTTAAAGTGTATTGCTTGCATTGCAAAACCCAGCGCCATTTTATATTGTCATAAAAGAAATCCAGTTACTGTTGCACACAGCAAATACAGCGGGGAAACTAATCACCATAATTTGGGTTCCATCACACATCGGGATTCAAGGCAATAAGTTGGCAGATCAGGCAGCAAAAGAAGCTACAAAACACCCTCAAACTGACCCAGAAATACATACAACATACAGTGACGTAATCACATACGTTTAAAAGATCTATCTACAGTGGAAGACAAATTGGTTTACCAATTCGAACAGCAAACTACGAGAAATAATAACAAACCTTGGAACACAACATGCATTCAAGTCTCTCTGCAGAAAAGATCAGATTTTAATATCCCGATTAAGAATAGGCCACTCGAAAATAAGCCACAGCTATCTGCTAGAAAAGGATCACCCACCCATCTGTCAGCAGTGTGACACACAACTGATTGTAAAACATATCATCGTGGAATGCCCGTTGCACAGCCAATGGAGACAGCACTACCAGATACCCAATGATCTCCAAAAAATACTCAGTTCTTTTCCAGTGTATGTGAAGCTAGTAAATTTCCTTAAAATGATAAATATGTATAATCATATATAATGTTCAGTCAGCTGTAATGTTAAACTGATTATGTTTCTACTTGCATTACCATTTTATATTATTGTGTTCAATAACTATGTATACTTCGTTGTACAACAGATGTTATTTAAAATGTTCTAAATGGTGTAAAGTCGCGATATGACTTTCAGAGTTAAAGCGACTATAAACAAGTTAAAATTCAAAAAAATAATAGTAGATGGTAGTAAGATAGGGAGCTATTCCTCAAGTTCCGGAAGCGGTCAAGGGCATCCAGTCAGTGTGTCAGTGCCGTCATTGTCAAGCTGACAGGTTGAAAATGAAACAAAGTTGCTCCGAAACCGGTCCCAAAGGATTGTGAATAAGATAAGTAATAGTGACGTTGTATTACTATAGTGTTTAGTTCTTCTTAATACTTAGTTAACTTCACTGTCAGCATCTTCAGCTTTTTACATAATACAATATAAACTCACAGGAGCTAGATATTTTGGAAAACCTCGACGCCGACGGTAGAATGACTTCTGAGGCGGAACAGGTCAAACTTGCTTATCCTGTTAAAGTTGATGATGATGAAAATGAGGTCACAATTTGAATATATTGACAAAGAACATGTAAATGTACATCTCAATTCTCTATGAGTATGTTGTAAAGCTAAGTTTGATATGAATTTTGTATAAATAATGTTAACAAATAAAGTGTTACTTTCGGAAAAATGCAGTACTCATTAAAATACACAATCTGTGTTAAATATTTTTGTAGCGTTAAGTATTTTGTAATTACTAAACACTGCAAGCTTAAAACTTACCTAGGTGCTTGCTAATGGATATACTACAAAGTTTTCTTTTCTCCCTCACTTTTATTTTCACCACAAAAAAAAAGCATTTGAATGCTTTTTCCGCAGATAAAATCCGTCGTCGTTGATTTTAAGCACTTTCCAGGTAACGTAGCGTGGACGAAATAATCCCTTTTCGTGTGAATAATAGAAAACTATCGAGCATCTGTCATTGCCAGGGAAAGTGTGTGAGTGTGTCACATCAGATTTTTGTATGAAAAATTCAGTAGGATTTCACATGTTGATTGTGTGCAGCTTACAATGGTTTATAAATACAGTTTCTTTGGTAAGCATTTCCGATATGACATCGTGAATCATGGAGGAAGACCGCTAAACTACGAGCTGAAACGTATTGCTATTTGGAAGCTAGTTTGGCTATTAATACACCACAGGTGGTCCTATTTTTTATATGTGTCTCCATGTAGAATTCTTGAAAGAACTTTTATCTGAACATATTTTACTTCTCTTTTATTGAATATTTTACATTAGGGAGCTCTCTCAGTTCCTGTACTTGTAAATATCATTTGAAACGAAAAAATGAAGACAAAAAGTAATAATTTACTTCCGAAGTTGCTTTTATAACTTTTTTATTGAGATTTTCCTCCTATTCATTCTGCGTCAGATAAATAAAGGTAAATAAGCCCTCTGTGTTCTTTATTTTCTTTCATTAGAGCAAGTCAACAAGATAATCTGTTTGTAACAATTTCGATGCTCGGTTGTTTCCAATTCATTCTATCGCTACCTTAACTGACGTAGCCGAGATGACTGTCATTTTGGTTCTTTTAGGTTGGAATCCTTCTGGGTGTTGGAAAATATTACTATAGAAGAGAAATCAAAGAGAACGAACACAAAAGCAAGGTTCCCTTGAGAAAAATGAATCCAAACAGCAGCAAAAGAAACATTTTTTTTACTCTGTTTCAACGATCGAAGCCGTTTGGTTACATAACAATGCTATGGTTAAATTGATAAGACAATCTAATGACTTTAAATAAACCAAAGGGTAGATAACGAGGGGCAGGTCTTAGCACTGCAATTTAGACCCAGATCTATTGTGGGCAACACTCCCAGGAGGAAGGGAGGAAGTAAATAAGCCACAGGAGACCACAGAGACGAGCGGGAGTCCCTAACTGGTGCTGAGAGTTGTATATTTCGTCGCCAGGACTCAAGGACGCATGGTGTTGACAATCGTCGTTCCCTGCGTGAGGACAACGACCACACAATGCAGCACACTTCTCAGAATAGCATTTACAATGCGCAAGAATCCGCTCAATCTGACCGGCACCGAAGTACAGCACGAGCTGGCTAGCACATCTGAAAGAAGATAAGGAATGGAATGAATGTAAATGATCGAAAGCAAGTCGTGAAATGAAAGTGAGCAATACCTCAGCATTGGCTTAAATGACAGGAAAAAACACGGAAAAAGATCAGATTACACGGTCTAAAGGGGATTGTTACATTTCGGTTCAAGTAAAACAAACTAGTAAATGTTATGATATGAAGAAATTCGCTCAAACTGCCTGCCACAATATTGTTTTCCAAAACAACCCTCAAAGTAGCTTTTTCTTCAATATTTTCGATATCCTTCAAAAGACCACTTAATATTTTAATGAAATACCACATACTTAGGATACTTCTGTGAGGTATAAAATGTTCATCTTGAATTTTCTGGAAATTGCCGGTGAGGTAGTCTTCGTTTACAAGGAATTTTGCATTATTTTGTAAAACTTGTAATATTAATAGGATTAATTTACAAAGCGGTAGACGTATCAACCACAAACGTTTAAGATATTCACCAAGAAGGTTTTAAATCACAAGCTTCTGATCTCTTTCGATTGCATTACATTCATTACTGTTTGTTGTGTATCAGTACAAATTAAAACAAAGTTTTACAATGTCTTCATTAAAATTATATGCACTTCATAAATTAAAAATAAATTCAACGTTAAAGAAATAAGTGTAATTAAAGTATAGGAGTTAAAAATTAATAAGTGAAATATTCCTGCCTGGAACTGATATAAAAATAGATTTTAGATTCATGTGACTTTCTCTACTCTTATACTATGGGTCAAGGTCTGTGGCCTGTACTTGGGAGGTCCGGGTTCACTTCCCTTGGCCGACCTACCTGATACAAAGACTTTTTCGGAGTTTTTCGGGTCGCCAGGTGAATGCTGGGTAGGTTAATTACGTCTCCCGAATTTCCTGTCCCTCCATTTCATCTCCATTACCATTTCATATCATCTTTCATCCGGTGGTCTCTTTCAGGGTACATTAGGATTAGGATTTCATTACGGAAGGGATTCGGTACGTAGGTCACCATACTGGGCCCATTGTACCTATTCCCCCAAGTGGGGTACATCTGGGAGGAAGGATGAGGCGAGAGGGGACAGAGGGCGGCTGACCCAATGAGCCACAACAGTGCAGAGGGCATGGTCCCTACTGTTTACTTAGATAGAGACTTCCCCGACAGGCCAGTACAACGGAAACGTTCCCGTACTGCGGGACGGCAAGGAGCCCAAGAGCCGAGCCACATAGGTCCCTGGCTGGCAGTCCCTAAATGATCTCAGCAGAACCGCGGAAACTGATAACCCGTCTACTGGAGGAGGAAGCAGTTTTCCTCAGAGCACGTCATCCCACCATGCACCACCGAGATACCCGCTAACACTTCTACCCTGAAAGAGACCACCAAATGTCAGATAATGTGAAATGATAATGGAGTTGAAATGGAGGGACAGAAAATTCGGGGATGTAATTAACCTACCCAGCATTCACCTAGCGACCCGGAAAAAACCGAAAAAACCCCATGCGTCAGGTAGGTTGGCCACGGGAAACGAACCCGGGCCTCCCGAATGAGGGCCACAGAAGCCTGAGCCATCCCGCTTGGTCGTTCATGGTATAAGTGTAAGCGAGAGTCTGGGCGCTGCATGGCAGGATGATATGCTCTTGGTAAACACTTCCTACTCCTGTATGACGGTCTTCGGTCTCTGGGCCGGCCTAGTGGGCCGTCTCAGTATCATGATGGGCGGAATACTGACTGTACTGGCCTGCCGGGGAGTTTCCAGCTAGTCAATTGTAGGTATCCTGCCCTCTGCACTGTCGTGTCTCCTTGGTTGGCCTCCCTATGTTTCCTCTCTCCTCATCCTTCCTCCCGGTTATGTCGCACTTGGGGCGTAGGTACAACAGATCAAGGCTGTCGACGTACGGATTCTGCTTAGTACGATTCTATCCTATCCTAACCTATTCTTATGCGAGCTATTCTTACAAGAGCGTATTATTCTAGTTACTTCTGGTTAATTCAAATAAACACTAGTTACATATTTGCACATTTTATTAAACGATAGAGCGGGTAGGGCGATAGTGATATTTTTGGACAGAGAAGAGCTTTGTGATGGCTTTGAAATTTTGTGTTTTAATACTGGGGAGAGAAAAAATGAATGAATTCTCATTTTGGAAAAGTATTAGGATTAACAGGTAGTAATTATTTGTCATAAATTATTTGCTTTTATTATTGTTTTTGTAGTAAGGCTTTGTCTATTCTTACAGTTTACCACTTACGCAAAAGTAATTCAGAAAGTAGAGCTCTTCAGAAGTATTCCCAAAAACTTAAAAATTCCTATTAGTTGCATTCATTATGAAAATATTTAATCATATGATATTATAAACAAAATTGTTACAGAGGCTATTTTAGAAATTCAAAAACAACGAACAGTTTTCCATGTATAGGGCGGTTTGGGGGAGAGATTTCCGTAAAATCCTTAGTATTGTATACTCAAAAATGCTGAATATAAACGCCAAGTTCGATATTTAATCAAATGTTTGTTTTAAGTTATTCTGTTCAAACGCAAAAACCCACAAACAGTTTTTTTTCTAATTTCGCTGTTTTATGATTCAGGAAGCCTCAAAACGTGTAGTTCTAATGAAATCTCGGATTAAAACTTTTTGGATGGAATGCAATACTTTCTCTTGTGGATGAGAAGCACAGAAAGTAGAAATTCATCATCACCAGGCAAAACAAAAATGTACAAAACCTTACACGCTACACAAAGGCAGAAGTTGTTAGGCCAAAGACCTAAGTTGGAAAATGCTGTGAAGTTTCCTCTTAACAAAGTATGTACTGGAGTTTGCATTATGTACACCTGTAGGGCAAAGTGCCTCTGTTTCCTTCTTTAAAGTAAATATGACAGTTGTATATATCAGTGCTCCATGTTTTATACACAGAGACGACAGTACAAACAGCATACAGAGTCAAAGTTGAGCTACATACGTATATCAGTCCAGTTAAGAGAAAGATTCTCTTTGATATACGAGACTGACGGACATAGCAATGGAGCATTAACTCCAACTTTCTGACGAGGATAAAACACACTCCGAGCTGCAGCTATTTGAAGGGTAGCTGTCCCAGTGGATGAGGCAAAACTTTGTTCATAATTACGTACAAGACTTTTTATAGCAGTTGACTTTAAGTGTTAATACACGAGAAAACTTCTTCTCGCCTTACAGTGCAGAAACAAGTTCTGGCTTTGATAGTTATCTTTATTTTTCAACACAAGTCTTTGTGGTACAAAGTTGAAAAGTTGTTATTCAGAGCATGTTGTTTGCTCAGAATGATAAAATATGCCCAATAATTTTTTTCCAGACATGGTAGTCGTAACATATTTTGATCCTTTGTTAATAGTTCTGATTACATTTGCTTAGTATTCAACAGGTTCACTTCAAGCATTACCACGGATGCAGCTTCACGCATAGGTATTTCTTTCAGTGATACTTTGATGTCATTATCTGCGTCTAAAATGAATTCCTGAAGTCCCAGAGAAAGGAAGGGTTATAGCTTTGAGAACAAATGGAACTCAGTGCAGGCAAATCTCGGGAAAAGAGTGCTTACTTCGAGCTTCAATAAAATATCAGAATCATTTACTGTAACGTAAATGTACCTACATAGATGTATCACCAGACAAAGTATTAAACCTATCCAAAAGAAATTTCATATCAAAATTCGATTAAAATAACGCCTTCTGTTGTTGCACGAAAACATTCGCACGACAGTGCCGCGTGTGCTGCGGTCTGCCAGCCGCATCATTCAAGAGAAACCCTAAAGTTCCCCTTTACTCTTTAAAAGAGATAGTTTTGTATCCTGCTCCTATTCTTCGTTTGATCTGATTGTTACGAATTTTTACAAGCAATGTTATTAACCACTCTAGAATACTAACAGCCCGCCTCTGTAGCGTGGTAGTAGCACGTCTGCCTCACATTCAAGAGATTTCGAGTTCGAAGCTTGGTCAGGGTGATGTGGGGAAGGTTTCTCACAGAGTTTTCCCTTATCTTGAAACATGAATATTGGTCCCTCTAAACTTTATGGACCCTGAGCTCATTTCAGCGTTACTTCACCTAATTCATTTATCGCCCAATATGACTTACGTTGAATAACGTCAATTACAAAAAGAAAGGAGGAAAGAAAGAAATAAAGAAGAAAGAAAAAGGAAACTAATGACTTCGAGCTGGGCATTCGCCCATACTGTTCATTTATATTTCTATACAGTCGTAGAATTTGTGTTGTCTCACTTTTATTACAGTAAAATCTACTAATTTTATAGTGTCTATAAAACAATGTGTGTAATTTTGCAGTCAAAGGGCTTTATATTTACTCTTGTACTAAGAACCTTAATCGGAGCCTTTTTCTAGTCATTTCATTGCATTTCATTTTTAGTGGCTATTTATATCATTATTTATTTATATCATATTCATCTTAGCATTATTTTGGGGAATAATAAAGTACAATACTTGGCACAATAAAATATACAGTAAATGGTCAACTACAAAATCTTTTAACTTACGACTGGAAAATTAATCATTTGAGTATCACCCCCCCCCTCTGTGCTCATATATACGATATCGTTATTGTTTTATACATTCCAAGGAGTAAAAACACAGCACTGAATAAAAAATAAACTTATTGCAATAGTAACCAAATTAACAAAGGAGCTTAATAGAGTGAATAGTTAATGAAAAGCCATTGGGAAAGTGAAAGACGTATTAAGCAAATTAATTACTTAAAACAAATAGAAGGTTTCGCCATAACTACACTTAAATTACAATACTGTGGAGATTAACTGGGACAAGCAGGAAAATTACAAACATGGATCTAGTATGAATGTTTATTCGTTTCTCCTACATTTTAAAACGAAATGTCACCTCCTTTCATTTTGATTACATCTTTCACCCTCTCAAACATTGAATCTGTGAGTATTCTGCACATCTCCTTCACTTCTGGATCCGGAAACCAAACTTGGGTAACACTCTCGTACATCATGGTTTTTGTAGTGGAGTCCAACTTTCTGATTCGAGCCTTAATAATGGATCAAAGTTCTCTATCAGATTTAAATCCGATAAATTCCCTGGTCAGTCCAACAGTGTCAACTTTTCCTTACACAAGAACTTTGTGAAGTTCTGGCAGGGAGCCAAATCATGTTGAAATATCCCATCACTATCAGGAAACCTCCTAGGATTGGTTCGAATCGCTTTAGTCCTAAGTACATCGATGTATTTCACACTATTCATCATTCCTTCAATGGAGTGAAGATCTCAGGTTCGAAAACTGTGAAATATCCCCCAAAACATGACCTTAGGTGAGTATTTGGTAGCCTCCAGATGTGGCCGGGATGTTTGTATGTCTACTTTTTTCTCTGTGCAGTATAACCTTTCCTTCTTTATTAGGAGTGTCGAGTTGCTCCTTGATAGGATGCCGTGCAGAGTGGCGGCATACAGTGGAAACGACTACATAAATTCCATGAGTAGCAACATCTCTTTTTACGTTATTGCTTGTCTTCTTTGGGTTGATGATGTTCATTCTTCCGATTAGGGCATCATCCCGGGGCATAGTTTTCCATTTTCCTCACAGTGTCTTTTGTTTTGCCTCTACGGGTGCTCCGCGTCTTTATACAGATTCACAATTCTTGATATGCTAGAATTACCAACAAAACTGTAACTGCATCTTATATCTGTCTTACACTCCTGTCTGTGATTGTCTCTTCACGAGGGTGGCCTGAAAAGTTTCTGACCTCAACATGAAGATGGCAGCAGTAGTAAATAAAAGTCAGTGAATTTGGTTAGTTAATCTGGTGACAGTTACCCACCAAGGTGCAGTTGTAATGTAACCATTGTTTAAGTGAGCTGATGTGAGTGTTTTTATGAAAGTGGACAAAATCGAGTATCGAGCTGTAATTAAATATTTGTTTTTGAAAGGCAATACGCCTACGCAAATCAAAGATACTTTGGATTCTTTGTATGGCGACTCCACGCCATCATTTACCACAGTGAAATTTTGGGCAGCTGACTTTAAGCGTGACCGTAAGAGCTTTGGAGACGATAAAAGTTCGGGACGTCCAAAACCTGCAATTACCGACGAAAAGAGCGCCAAAGTTCACCAAATGGTGCTAGACGACCGCCGAATTAAAGTGAGAGAAATAGCATAAGCTATGTACATGTCAAAATAAAAGGTGTTTGTCACATATTAAATCAACATTTAGGCATGAGAAGGCTCTCCGCACGTTGGGTGCCGCGTTTGTTCACGTTAGACCAAAAACGTGTTCGAATGAACATGTTCAACGCTCTGTTGGCGCAGTTTAGGCGCAATAAATCCGAGTTTTGGCACTGACTAATTATTCTAGATGACATTGCTATGCACCATTATACGCCCGAAACAAAAATACAGTCCAAACAGTGGACTGCAAAGGGGAACAGCCTCCATAAAAAAAGCAAAAACTGTTGTTTCTTTCGGCTGGGAAAGTGATGGCGATTGTTTTTTGGGATATTCATGTAGTTATTTTAATCGATTTTCTTCAAAAAGGAAAACCCATTACAGGAGTATACTACTCATCATTACTTGACAAGCTGAAGGCAGAACTTGCGGAAAATGAGCCACATTTGCAGAAAAAGAAAATCCTGTTTCACCAAGACAACACACCGTCTCACACCTCAGCGATTGCAATGGCAAAAATCCACGACTTACGGCTAGAACTGCTTTGCCATCCGCATTATTCACCAGATCTAGCCCCAAGCGACTTCTTTTTATTCCCTCATCTGAAAATTGTGCTCCGAGGACAGAGATTTTCCTCAAATGAATAGGCAGTCACTTTCATTAACAATTATTTTGCAGAGAAAAACGCCGAGTACTATTTGGACTGGTTACAGAGATGGGAGCATCGCTGGGAGAAGTATGTAGAGTTACAAGGAGACTATGATGAAAAATACAAATCTTGGAAGAATGTCTTGTATCTTTATTAGTTCGGAAACTTTTCAGACCACCCTCGTACGGGGTGTGATATCCATAGTAAACAAAAGAAGCAAAAATCCATTTTGAAACCTCGAATACGTATGAAGGCCACTAAATACGAGTTCACACTGACTAGAGGGGAAAAAGTTAAGCATCGCGACTGGATAGTAATGTTCAGTTCGAGCTGCTAATTTTATCCTTATATTTATGGTAAATTGCTTCGGTGAGAAGATCTTTCTATATCTCCAAGTGCATTAACATCTGAATATTACTAATTAGTGTTATTTGCTAGTAACTTGGTGTGATTACGTAAATTCGCTTTAAATTCTACGATTGCTCCAGACTTTGGGCATGGACACTCATAACGTTAACAGAGCGTGTGATAAAACATGTGAAATTGTAAGTGTTCATTTCCCCGCAATGGAAGAACATGATTTCGCTGAAATTGTAAATAGTGCACAATATGTTAAACCTATGAACGCCTGTGATTCAGATATAAATATTCATTTTCTAATAAAAGTTGTAAAGCAACGAAGCAATAGAAGGTGCGAAAAGCACCTGAAGATCAAACAAAGAAGGCTGCCAAACATTCGATGTTATCTTTAAACCAGGTTAACAAACCTTTGAATAAAAATGCTTTATGCGCATTTCCAGTACCTTCAACAAGCACTAGTCAGCAATTTCAAGCAGATAACAGCGCATCAAATGCATATTTTGCTACCATTCCTACACAAAATAGATATCATTTATTAGAGGATAACTTAGATGACAATAACTCAGATGGTGAAGTTGAGACTACCAAAGAGAAAATTCCTCCAATCTGTTTAAATTATACTGAAAACTATCAACTATTTATTCACACTATACGCAGTCAACTGAAATAAAAATTTCATACTGCACTAACAGGCAAAATCATTAAAGTTTTCGCTGCTACAACTGATGATTTTCGTGCTCTGAGTGCTTATTTTGATTCTATAAAACAAAAATGCTTCACACATAGGAATCCTGAAGATAAAATTTTCTCTGTAATAATTTGGAATCTGCCCTGCTCCCTTAGTAATGAGGAGATTTTAAGAGCGCTACAAGAACTAAAGTATCCTGTTCGCAAAGTTGCAGGGCTACAAGGAGAAAATAAACGACACATTCCTCTCTGTGCAGTTGAGCTCACTGACTGCGATGAAAGTAAATATGTCCTAAATCTTACCCGTCTACTATATAGTGTAATCAAGGTAGAACCTAGAAGGTAATCAACTGTTATCCCACAATGCATTCGTTGTCAAAACTATGTGCATACCAAAAATTATTGCCAACTTGAACCAAGGTGCGTCAGGTGTCTTGGATCCCATCTTTTCTCTGACTACGAACTTCCTAAAACTACTCCCCCAAAATATGTTAACTGTCATGAACAACATCCTGAAAATTTCAGAGGATGTTCTCACTATTTACGTTTAAAGGAAAGCTCCACTCATTCGCATAACCAGCAGCGAAAGCAGCCCCAGAACCTAACTGGACCATTTGTTCCTAAACGTTCAGATTTTCCACCTCTTTCTCAACACTCAAGTGATCCATCAGCTTCAGCACGGAAATAGGCACAAGTTAAATCACCGTCTGGACAACCTCCACGCACATATCAGCTCACCTTTGCGGACGTTATGAACAGCTCCAGACTAAACCAGCAACCAGAGGAATCATCTTCAACCAGCTTCTTCCTTACTAATTTTGTATACAAATGTTTACCTAATATCGTCTTATTCATAAGTTCACATCTGCCAACAATTCAAGAATTTATTATCTCTCACCAATCATCATATTTTCAAAATGGCTGCACGTAATTCTACTTCTATCAATTACCACTTCTAAATTGGAACGCTTATGGTCTTCGTCTTAAAAGAACCTCTCTTATTGCCTTTCTTTCAGCTCATAATGTTGATATAGTATGTGTCACCAAAATACATTTCTTAAGAAAACAAACTTTCTCTCTCCCTGGATATAAAATATACCGAAAAGACAGAGTTGCCCCCACTGTTTCCGGAGGAGTAGCCATAACAATAAAACGCAATATTTCACACCACAAAATAGTTCTTCCTAGCATAACAGAGTTTGAAGTTGTTGGCTGTGATAACAATGGCTGTGATAATGATTTCGTCATAATGTGTGCCTACAAACCTCCAGACAATTTACTAAATGTCGCATATCTAAAATTGATTTTCCCAAATGCTGGTTCTACACTAATACTAGGCGATTTAAATTGCAAGCATGTGTCATGGAGATTTTGTACAAGTAACCAAAATGGTCGTCGGCTGTATGATCACATTAACAACAATGGCATACATATCTTAGCAACGGCTGAACCAACATACTATCTTTATTTTTTAACTTCATCCCCTGATATTCTAGACATAGGATTATGTAAAAACATGCACCCACCTGCATTACATTTCAGTCACAACCATACATAACAATACAACAGCCATGTCTGATAAACGGCTACGTCAATTGGTACCAATTTCAGTCAAGACTAGACACATTAACTTCAGCTTATCACCTAACCTCGACCTCAGATATTGATAATGCCGTTCAGCACTTCACAGATACTATCTGTTCTTGTATCAAATAATCAACAACTCGCTCATACCGATCTAGACCTCATCTATACCTACTTACGCATATTATTCACCTAATCAGTGAAAAGCATCACATCCGAAGGCAGTGGCAACGAGAAAGACATCCTTGTCTACGCAGAAAGCTTAACAGCCTCATTCGTACCGTTAGGCAAGAGCTATAACACCATCGTCTTAATTCTTGCCAAATTATATCTTCTTTATCCTCTAGTGACTGTTCCCTTTGGTAAGAAACCAAAAGAATTTCACGAGAACCAACTTCAGTACCATCGCTGTATGTTGATAATAAGATACTCATAGACATTCAATCAAAATGCAATGCTCTTGCCTCTTATAATGAAAATAAACTTAATACAAATAACATCGTTGATGATGAAGCTGCTTCTGATACTGAACATGAACTGTATGTACATAAAAGCAAACCTAGAGTACCAAATAGAATTTTACACACATCGCCGAAAGAGCTATCGCGCTTCATCATAGATCTTAGTATTAAAAATCACCAGGACATGACCTCATACCAAACATAGTACTAAAGTAACTTACAATGAAAACACTTGTTTATCTGACAGAAATGTTTAACTCCTCACTAAGAATTGGCGACTACCCTCGTTCATGGATAATAGCAGAAGTAATAGTATTCCACAAACCTGAAAAACTGAAACATCTTCCATCAAGTTATCGGCCAATTAGTCTGCTTCCAACTTTATCTAAACTTTTTGAGAAAGTAATCCAAAAACGCTTAGCAGAATTTGTCTACAAAAACAACATTATACCATAGTATCAATTTGACTTTCGTCCTCTGCATTCTAAAACTCATCAACGAGTTACTGAAAGCATCATAAAAGGATTTGAAAAGAAACAGTATACCCCTGCCATTTTTCTAGATATAGCTCAAGCTTTCGATACTGTATGGCACAATGGTTTAATGGTAAAACTACATAGAATTGGACTCCCAGGTTATCTGATCAGAATAACTGAAAGTTTTATCTCACAGCGCCAATTCTTAATGCGAATAGACAGTTACAAATCCGATCTTCGACCAATAGCAGCAGGAGTTCCACAAGGATCAACTATGGCACCAACATTACTCAAGATATTCATGCACGACCTTCCAAATACAAATTCACAGCTATGTATGCCGATGACACCGTTATTTTCTCTTCGCATCCAGACTGAAGTACTGCAATCAATAGGCTACAAATATAATTAAATATGTTCTCTAAGTGGTTCAAAATGTGGCGAGTAGTATTAAATACTAATAAACGGAAACGAAAATATTCTCCTTAAGGCCTTATCAAGATCCACCACCACTGGATCTGCAGGGAAAACAACTAACATGAAAGCCTCCAGAAATACCAGTCAAATATTTAGGCGTACTGCATGACATTAAATTAACATGGAATTCTCATATATCTTACATTTCCACAATAGACATTTCTAGAATTAAAAAGCTGTATCCATTGCTACAGAACAAATCTCAGCTTGGTCTGGGGTGCTCAATATGGATCTACAAGTCTCTTATACGCCGCATAATTTCTTACGCTGCTCCTGTATGGGGTGCAGCCAGCGAAACCCACATTCATCGACTTCAGGTTATACAAAACAAATTTATCCGCAGAATTACAAAGGCTCCATGGTTCATTAGAACTGATCAACTACATCTGGAACTTGGTATTCTTTCCATACATCTGTACTTCAAATTGACATCAAAGACATTCTTCGTTAGATTATCCGAAGTACCAGGCGCTGTAAACTATAACATTTGATGAAGAAACTTCGAAAGGACCAGATTGAAAAGAAAACTGCCTCAAGACATCCTACTCACTGCTTCAGAAGATAGCGACTTTTCTCACTAATTCAAAGTATATCCTCTATTTTTCTCATAACACCGCTGATCATAATCTAACCTCGCATATCTAACCTCTCTTTTCAGTTGTTATCCATCTTATTTAATGTTATTGAATGTGTTAGTTATCCTGTTATATACTTTGTCTTTTATTGTCTTTCACGTAAATGTGTTCTTAATTGTTTTCTGTTTATATTATACATTTATCACCTATTGTATATGTTAGAGGACAGTAATTCCTCAGTTGTTAATTTGTATGCAATGCATATGTAATTTATCAATGGCTTGTATAGCAATACTGGTGATGAGCCAAATAATAAAATAAAAAAGACTGAATAGAAGAGAGAATTATCAGTTAAATGAACTGTCCTTATTGGCCCATTTTTTTACATCTTTGCAATGCTTTTAAATGAAACCTAATCAACAACAATGCAATATATATTAAAATTTCATTTTATTTCAGCGCTTTCCCAATTAATCTTCACAGTACTGTAGTATACTTAATATAGCAAGTAGTTAAATTACAAGCGAACCCACTCATGATCTCCCTCTACTACGCGAGACGGCCGGTAGTCGCTGGGAAACTTATGGCTGCAGAGATGAACTAGAATTCTTACCTAATAATAAATGCTGAAAATGTTGACCTTATGCTTTCAAACAGGCAGCGTATTTCAGGGTAAATATTCTTGCTCACTCTTCAAAGCTTAGCAATTCCTATGATTTCTTGCACAGTGTTTTTTCTAAGTTCTTGTAGGGTATGAGGATTGAAACGATTTCGTCTTTCTACATTATTTGAATTTGAGGTTGGCCCTATCCAAGCCGTTCTTTGCTACTGGCATAGAGTTTTGTAAGGAAGACTGTTTTATTAGCTGGGGTTCTACAGAGCTACTAGTGACAGCATTTGCCAAGTATTTATCAACAAATAGATGATACGAGTAAAATTAGGATAAAATTGAGTGCCGTAAGGTGAGTTAACTTTCGACCATAGTGGATACTTTGGAACTGATTTTACACGCAGATTTATTGTGTTTCCTTGTATTCCTTATTATCCATTAACTGAATATTTTAAAGTTTACGACAACTTATTATGACATATAACATAATTTGGAAATTAATTGTTCTTACACACTAGCCGTGTGTAGGACGCACTATGGAAGGGTAGAGCCAGACTTTAAAATTCAATGCTATAGCCGGGATTAGAGCCACGCATCTTCTGGTTTCCGTCCAGCCGCTCTAACCATTTGAGCTACTACGGCCAACGCGCCAACATGACATAAAATTCTCCACCTGACTCGTGTTTCTCCCAGTAAACCACTAGGAGTTCTCATAAATACATGAGACAACTACCTTAATGGCTACTTACTATGCTGCAAGTACTTTAAAGAACAAATAAGTTCCATTAATTGTACGTAATAGTGGTCCGAACTATAAAACCCGGGCCTTAAAGTATTTACATCATAGTAAGTCGCCATTAAGGTAGTTGTCTCATGTATTTATAAGAAGTCCTAGTGGTTTACCGGGAGAAACACGAGTGAGTTGGAGAATTTTATATCATGTTGGCAGGTTGGCCATAGTAGCTCAAATGGTTAGAGCGGCTGGACGGAAACCAGAAGATCCATGGTTCAAATCCCAGGGATAGCATTGAATTTTTCAGCCTGGCTCTACCCTTTCATATAACATAATTTGTTTTGAGATATTTTCATAACAAGTAAAATGTCAAATGTTTGATAAAACCTTAATTTTACGGCTGCAGATGTGCTTTTTTCTTGTTTTTTTGTTTACGTCCACCAACGTTAAGTCATATCGGAGGAAAATGTGCTGTTTGTGGTGTACACCACAGAGATCCGTGGAAATAGCTTAACGGTTACATTGCAACGAGTACTGCAGTAATGGAGGTATCAGTAGTTAGTTATCATTTACGGTTACACAAATAAGAATACACAGTTAAATACCTAGTGATAGTAGTACAAATACTGTCTTGATCAACGAAACAAGGCGAGCAACATCAATGTACTGGTAAATTTTCTACTATATTCATCATATATATCCACACTGGTATCATATACAATACACAGTGTTGGAATATAAATGAATAACATCTTATCACTGCAGTCACGTGCAAATATTAGATTTTTTTGTAATGTTTAACGCCCACTTTTAGTATATACGGCACCGCAGGCGGCGACACCGATGTTACATGAGATGAAGATGAAGCACCGGTGGAATGAAATGGCGGGGGAAACCGGAGCACTTGGAGGAAACCCGTCCCGACGCCGTTTTGTCTACTACAAATCTCACACGTCGTCGCCTGGGATCGCACTTGAGCCGCTTTGGTGGGAGTCGAGGGATCTAACCATTTGGCCATGGTGCGGCATATTAGATGTAGCAGCATGGATGATTCACATACATACATCTACAGAGTAAACAAATCGACTGCGTGAATGATTACGAGCTAAAGCACCCTCTCATATGTCAGACCTCCTCGCCTTCTTAGTCTGTACACAGCTCGAAGGTTATTTGCTACGTGTCAACCCAGTTAATGGGTTTTACCCCAGGTAGTATTTTCTTTTAGGGATTTTACAGGTTGGTTATGGAGATTTTTTGTTGGTAGTGGGTTATGAGGTAGCAATTGCACCCATCTGGAGGCTAGACAGGATGCAGACCTTAGTACACCTTGTATAAAGTTCAAAAATTTAATTGAAGGTTTTTATTGATCAGACAGTATTGTTACCTAAATCTGCAATTGCTCTGTGTCTAGCGCTCGCACAGGCAACATGCATAGACCCATGATTCCTACATTCAGTCTTCCAGTTGTCAGTGCTAGTGTGTGTTGCAATTCTGGTATGGGACGAAAAATAATGTTATTGTTCTACAGAAAGTAGGACTAGTTCCATGACAAACTTTCTCATCCTTGAAGAAGTCTAGAACAAGCAAACTGTGTGTCTGTCGTACCGTCAGTTAATTCAATGAAACCCAAATGACTGCTGAATGACTAAGCATTGATCATCGAAGAACAGTGAGGACCTCAGAGCTCAGTGGCAGCTGGACTGCGTCTAGGCCTGGAAATGTAATAATTCTTATGTTGGCAAGTTTAAACTACCGTGGTTATCGTTTTAAGGTATATAGATGGTCTTAGCAGCTTTCTTTGGCATTAAATAAAATTAAAAAATTAATTTGTGGAATGGAGTGGAACTTAGAATACTAAGCTACACAGATATCTTCGTCTTGTGTCAAGGGTTATCTGTACCAACTTTGGTGGTAATGGTCCAGAAGCCTGTAAGGAATACACATATCGGCTTCAAAGCCGGTCCACACCAATGGCTTTTAGGTGTGTTTGAAAGCGACAGCCCTCTTACTTCTCTAGACTGACTGGTATGTAAAAGAACTTCAGAGGGTCAAAATTTCGACACACAGGTGGCCCTGAAATGATCCTGGTAATTAACAGCGTCGTTTTCAAAACATAATATTTTTATTTACGTACACAAATACATCCACTTTACATATACATAAGTAAATATACACCTACATAGTAAGCTTCAGCATAGTCAAATCTTATAAAAGCCGGCCGCTATATAATGACTTTGGAATTAATTCTCTTTGCATAAATAGGAGAAAAAAAAAGTAATGTGTTACATGTAGATGACTTTCTCTACAGATTCTTCAAAAAACAATGTTTAAAGGACGTTGGTTCTACCATCTCCATATTAATCGAGATAAACCTCTTAAAAATTTTAGTTAATTGATGGAAATTAATCATTTCTCCACACTAGCCGTATATAGGCTAAGATATTTAATGGATAGTGTCAACCTGAAAAATTCAATGCCATGGCCGGGATTTGAACCACGGATCTCCTGGTTTGTGTCCAGTTGCTCTTAACCTTTGAGCTACCATGGCCAACGTGCCAACCTTACACTAAATTCTCCAGTTGACTCGTATATGATGAAGCCTGGGACTTAAGTACTTACATTAGTAAGTCGCCACAAAAGGTGTATCTCGGATGCGAGAGCCCCTAGTGGTCTACTGGGGAAATATACGAGTCAACTGGAGAATTTAATGTCAGGTTGGCACGTTGACCATGGTAGCTCAAAGGTTTAGAGCGAATGGACGGAAACCAGGAGATCCGGCCATGGCATTTAATTTTTCAGGTTGACTCTATCCATCTTAAAAATTGTTTTACTCTTGCTTTTCCAAATGGATAGGCACAATGGAAAGAGAGAAATACAGCATGATAAGTTGTAGTCCAATCTTTTGACAGCTGGTCGCAACGTAATGGCTGGAAATTTCACTGTCTTTGAATACCCATTAGGGAAAAGAAGAAAAAGAGTGCCCGCCTCGGTAGCGTAGATGGTAGCATGTCTGACTCACGTTCAAGAGGTCCTGAGATCGAATCTCGGTAGGGGTGAGTTACATGGTTAAGGTTTTTCTGAGTTTTTCCCTTGTCCTGAAAGACGAATTGTCGGATAGCTCTAAGTTCCAAGGACCCCGGACTCATTTGAGCATAATTTCACCCATTTAATTCATCGT
Source organism: Mantis religiosa (assembly GCA_030765055.1). NCBI lineage: Eukaryota > Metazoa > Arthropoda > Insecta > Mantodea > Mantidae > Mantis > Mantis religiosa. The sequence continues at coordinate 388,635,592 of CM060950.1, forward strand.
CCGATAAGACTTACTGTTGGAGGACGTAAATTACAAAAACAGAAAAGAAAAGGAAAGAAGAAAGGAGGGAGGGAAGGAGAGAGGGAAAGAAGGAGGGACAGAGGGAAGGAACAAGGGAGAAAATAGAGGAGGTAGGTAAGGAAGAGAGAGGGGAATGGAAGGAGAGAAAGAAGGAAGGACAGCGGGAGAGGAAGGTAGAGGGGAAGGAGCAAGAGAAGGAGGGATAGCAGTGAGGGAGGGAGTGAGCGAAACAAGAAGGAAAAGGAATTGTTGGAAAATTCAGGTCAATAGAAAGAAATATCACGGAAATGGCTAATTGTACAAAAAATACGAGTATATTTGACAAAATTTCTGTGCTTGAACGATATATTCCTTTTTAGAACGATTTTGTCTTTTGGTTTACCAGTTATACCAAAGTCATTTAGAGGTAACAGTACTTCAGAAACTATTCCTATAAAATTCAATAAAATATGTCATGAAAATATGATAAACATGAATTCATTTATTCAAAGTAGTTAGAGCCATTTTTAAGCATATAGACATTTTTTTAAAAAGAAATCCGCGTACACGATAGTTTGGTACGAGGCATTTACTAGAAAATCTCTGTCTCATTCTTGAAAGTTGTTAAAGTTAAGTATTAATTAGGTATTTAACCGACTTTTTAATTTAAGTTATGCTGATCATATACAGATACCCATCTCTTTCTTCCCCTCCCCCTTTCTCATTCTCTTTCTCTCATATACAGAGCTGACTGTAAAAATACTTTAGGGACCCTCAAAACGTTCATTTCAGGTGGAATCACGCCATCTAACTTTTGGGTGAAATACATTCTCTGCGTAGTATAGAAGAGAAAAGAGAAACAGTAAAGACTTCCAGTTTGGGAAAAGTATAAAGTAAAATAGAAATCAATAATAAAAAAACATTGGAAAAGTTTAAATTCACACAAATGTATTTTTATGAATATTGTGTGTTGTAACAACAACTACATCTAAGATTTTGCCTATCTCTTACGGTTTAATAGTTATGCAAAGTCATCTAGAACGAGGAGAACTTCAGAAGATGTGCATTGAAAGTTCAATACATACACTTCATTTTTTATAAAAAAGTTAAATATATGATATCTAAAAAAATTGTTAAGTACTCAAAACTTTAGAAACACTTTTCCAGGTAGATACCTCCCTTCCTTCCCTCCTTCCTTCCCTCCTTCCCTCCCTCCTTCCCTCCTTCCCTCCCTCCCTCCCTCCCTCCTTCCCTCCCTCCCTCCCTCCCTCCTTCCCTCCCTCCTTCCTTCCCTCCTTCCCTCCCTCCTTCCTTCCTTCCCTCCTTCCTTCCCTCCTTCCTTCCCTCCTTCCTTCCTTCTTTCATTGTTCATTTATTCATTTATTTTGTAGTTAACGACCTCCAACTTTAAGTGATATCGGAAAATGAGTAAAATTGTGGTCCAATGAGTCCAGTCCATAGAGCTTAGATATAACAGAGATTCATCTTTCAAGATAAGGGAAAACCTAGGTAAAACCTTACCCAGGTAAATCACCCCCAATGATATTCGAAATCGGGACCTCATGAACATGAGGCAGGCACGCTACCACCTACGCTACAGAGGCGGACTCTTAAAATTTCTACATTCCTACCTTTGGAAGATGTTGAAGTTAAAATCGAAGTTTGGTATATAATAAATTTTTCATTTTTGAGTTATGCTGTTTGCAAACACACATACATATTTTTACGAAAACATCACTCAGAGAGCCTCAAAACGTATATTTATATTGAAACCTTCAAGTTGATTTTTTGACTGCAATGCAACATAACTTACTCTGCTTATTTTAACAGTCGCTAAAGAAAATAGATAATAAAATAAAATTTAACAATTGGTCGGAAAATAGTTAATGGGATGTATGACACATTATCAATGTCCTTGTGAAACGTTCTAAAACCTGAATACAGAAGAGCTAAAGCACGTGGATTAAAACTGCATTATGGAGGTTTATTCGGAAATGTCAACTGAAAAAGAAACATGCCACCATTATTATGTTAATGGCCTAGTTTCCAATCTAGTGTTTGTTGATTGCCTGTCTTTACAGTTTGCGTAGAACGCCATCTTTTGCTTGTTTATGTCGCTAACTGCAGTGAACAAACACGCCGAGTCCATTGCCTACATTTAAAGCAGTCAGCTGGTATTTACTTTACGTTACAATCGATTGTTAACACTACGATTTGACTCTAGTTGTGTACCGCCGCCGCTTGCTGCGCTGCAAAAATAGCGGCTTTGTGGCGCTGGGGAGGGGGTTTGAGAATTGCTTTGTTTCATTTCCAGCGGTTTTCTTTTTTCTTTTATTTGCTGCAGTTTCTATCGAACACGGCTCTATAGCGACCATAATACATACTGTCACCCGAGCGTCGGAACACCCTATAGACTGGGCGAGCAGCAGACGGGTCGGTGTTCGCCCCGCCCCCTCGTTTGTCTTATAGCGTTAAGAAGGGATGGCTGGGACAAAAAACATCACGGCGCCGTCTCTTTCTGTTCCACCTGTGTTCTCGAAATTACAGGATATTTCCCCTAATCTGGAACCTTCCGATCGACCCGCTGGCCCTATATAAGCAGCACGTCGAGTTGTTCAGTGAGTCAGTTCTTGGTGTAAGAATGCAGTGCTAGTGTACGACGAGAAGACTGCGTAAGAGCATCGGAAGATTGTACGTAATTACGAGTGCAAGTGAAATTGTGACGGACGAACTGGTGAATCGTAATTGTGTGCAGCACGTAATTTTGTGTAATTGGCAAGAGTTTAACTGTAAGTCGGTGGAAATAAAAAACATTTTTGAGTGGTGTAATTGGATTTTTCATTTCACGAACCCACAAAGTCACAATACATTGGTAGCTGTGTAAAAATTATTGCGAGTAAATATTTTCAATGGAAACTGTATCACCCTCAGCATTCCTGAGCTCTTTTGTGCGCTTTATTAAATCTCGTTCCCAAATAAAGTGAGTCAAAAAGTGTTATACTATAAATATCCAAGAACTGATATCACGCACGAAAAATTGGTATGAGTGAGATAAATAATTGTATTTATTGGAAAGGAATTTCAAACTACACAATGATGACTATCTACTTACCTATTCTACCGAAAAAGAATACCGAGATCTCATAGGTAATGTTGATATGTTTCATGAATCCAACTACAGCAAGAAACGTGTGTTTGTGTGTATCTGAACAGCAGAGCTCCTAAATTTTCAGCATACGAGGGTTGACTGGTAAGTCCCGGGCCACACAAGAAAAAAAGTTTAAGTATTTTTCTTTATTTCTCAACATAATCTCCAGAAAGGTTACTACATTTGTCATATTGGTGTTCTAATTTAATTAAACCATCTCTGTAGTGCGATTTATCATGGTCCTCAAAACAGCTGTTAACCGCATCAATGGCCGCCTTGTTGCTGTTTAATCTACGCCCTCAAAACATATTTTCAAAGTTATGGAGCAGTTGATAGTCACTGGGTGTCAGATCTGGCGAATAGGATCGATGTTCAAACGATTCGAACCTTAATTCACGCATTTTCCCCACTGCAACTACTAGACGATGGTCCGGAGCATTGTGATGAAGAAACACAATTACTTCTTTGCCAAACGAGGTCTATTTTATTTACACCTTATCACTCAAACATTGCAGTAAGCTTGCGTAGTAGTCACCAGTGATATATTTATCCTTTTCCAAATAATCAATAAAAATAATTCCCTGTGCATCCCAGAAAAAACTCACCATAGCTGAAAAATTGGCTTTGCTTTTTTGGAGTTGCTTCACCTGGCGCAATCCACTGCTTTGACTATTATTTACTTTCTGGAGTGTAGTGATATACCCACGTTTTATCCAGGATTATAAGTCGTCTCAAAAATTCACTGGGATTTTTACATTAGAGCTCCAAATTCTTAACAGAAACAGTTTTTCTTTGCAACTTTTGATAAGGTGTAAATAAACGCGACACCCATCTTGCACACACTTTGTGAAAATCCAAAACATTATTTAAAATATTACCTGCACTGTGACTTTGTGGATTCGTGAAATTAAAAGTCCAATTGCACAACTCAAAAATGTGCTTTATTTTCACCGAATTACAGTCGGAACACTTGCCGATTACACAGAATTACGTAATGCACACAATTACAATTCACCAGTTCGTCTGTCACAGGTCCACTGCACGCTCACAGTTACGTACAACTCCTCTGATCCACGTACACAGCCTTCCGGTCCGTAAACTCACTCGGCGCTGCTCGCGGCTACTCGCCAAGAACTGAACTGAACTGTCAGTCGCAACGTCCCTCTATTTATAGGTGGCAAATGTTTCTAGAAAATTCTTAACCATGGAGGGGAAAAATATTCTGGAGATTTCGCGTTCTTTAAGGCGGCAGGAGGAAGGGGGAAACGAAGATTCAGCCACCCCCGTGGTTTCCCCTCTCCCCACTCTGTCACGCCTCCTCAGGCGCCAGCTGACCGACGAGGGTGCGGTAGCGATGCCACACGCCCCCCCCCCTACACCGGCCATCCCCTCGCGCAGCCGACCGCAAGTTCACCGATTGGGTAACAATATGTTTTCAGCCTCTGCTATTTCAAACAACTTTAATCGGCGGTCTTCCAGTACTAAGCGATGAATTTGTTTAATGATCTCTGGAGTTGTGTCTTCCACAGGGCGTCTAGAGTGAGGCTCGTCACTAGTGCTCGTCGTTCCATTTTAAACTCTGTAACCCACCTTTCAATCACTGTATATGAAGGGGCGGAGTCTTTCAATGTACTATTTCCTCCTTGATTTATTTAGCTGTTAAGCCTCTCAATGGAAGTATTTTATCACTGCTAGTTTTTCCAAATTCCCCATTTTTGTGACACCTCTACACTTTTCTTGTTTAAAATGCTGTCTTTACAAAACTGAACAGGCTATTGACCTGTAACTATGGATACAAGGTAACCTAGAGCTAAACTATATGATGCTATCCGCCAAACTTCCCCAGCGGCGCTTTCTGTATGTGAGGCCAGGGACCTATCAGCTGACCCTCGTAAAACAACCCAATTTTTATCTTATTTTATCTCACACACGAACCTCGCACGTTTTTATTAATATACTATGTATTTCGGATATTTTATGACCTTTATATAACTGCTCAACCGTATGGGGTAGACAAAATGGTACAGGTACACACAGAAAATTTAGATGTCATTTGAAGTACGCAATTTACGTGAAATAAAACAGTTTGTATCATTAAATATTTCCAAGATATTGGAAATACTGGTTTGAATTTTGAAATATATAAACTTTTTTTCTAGAGAGCGGATGGCTCTTCAGTTTTTCTCGTGATCACACAAAAAGCATAAAATTTCAAAGCAATGGACTGGACTGGACTATGCTACGGATAGGATTCGGTACGCAGGTAGTCTCCGGGAGGAAGAATCAGGCGAGAGGAGACAGAGGGGGCCGTCCCAAGGAACCGCGACAGCGCAGAGGGCATGGTCCACACACTTTGCCAGTTTTTCTTCCTCTTTTAAATACTTTCTTTTTAATTTTTTTATTTTCTATTATTTTGTATTATTTTTTATTTAATTTATTTAATTTTTTAATTTTTTTAAATATTTTTTTATTTTTTTGCTTTGTTTATTTATTTAAGACGGGAATGGGTACCGGGTAAGAATTTTTTTTCTTGTTTTATTGGCTTGTACTGTGAGACAAATGAAGGGTTCTATTTGCTTAGATGGTTACTAGATCTGTATTTGTTCTAAGTGATAAATGTATGGCTCCAGAGAACGTAAGGGTTTATTGCGTATATAGGTCCATTTCTGCTCCTTCAAAAATAGGCGTAGGTGCTTTCCTAACACAGTGTCTCCTCGCCTTACTTTCAGCAGCCAATGTAATGTACTAGCAACAAACCACACAGCAAAATTGTGAAATTTCGTGTCGTTGAAACAAAACTCCAGTTGTACCAGCTGTGGTACCGAACGTAAGTATTCTTCTGGAGGATGTTTATGTAATGTGTCTCGGATGGAGGTCCAAATCAAGTCAGCCCGCTGACAGTTGTACAAGCGATGTTCAAGTGTATCATCTTCCACACATACGCCACAGATCTTCGAATTCACTCTCCCGTGACGCCACATCTTTTCTGCAGTTGGAACCGTTTCTTTAACCACTTCATAAACCGTTCCTCTCCATATCGACGGAAGGTTACAGTTGGTTGCATTGGCCCAAACGCATTTCCAGTCATGACTGTATTTTGTTTCCACATTAGGTCGTTGAATACCTGGCTTCGTCAAGTGACGATAGAGGTTCTTGTTAGTCAGAAAATTCTCCAGTCACTCCCCGGAATTTTCAAGAGCACGAAGCTTGGAAACCAAACGATTAAATTCCCGTGTCGGTCTCTCCACGGTATGTAACTGGTCATACCAAAACTTCTTGTCAATTGGAGACTCACTACCAAGTAACGAGGACAATCCTCTCTTTCCCAACAGCGCCATACACTTGTTGTCAACATCCACTAGACCACAACCACCTTTCTTTAGAGGAAGACGCAATTGCGGGCGAGCAACTCGATATGCTTTCCCCGTCTACAGGAAGTATCCGAGTAGAGTCTCAAAAAGTTGGGCGAACTGCTTAGGGAGCGGCAAAATCTGCGCTACATACCACAGTTTACTCAAGGCATAAGTATGAATGTACCAGACGCGTTGCAACAACGTTAGATTTCGAGAGCGATCTTATGTAAGTTAAAACGTAGCGCGTTGAGCCTCTGGGTCCAATTAAGAGAAATCATTTCTGTTATGTTAGAGGTAAATATAACCCCTAGTATAGTGGTCTGTGGCACCACTTTCATATGCAGCAATGTTGGTGGATGTTCCCAGGTGCCTAGTGGAAGGATATCTGATTTGTGGGCGTTGAGCTGAGCTCCCGAAAGTCGACTGTAAGTCATGATCGCCGTGGCTATCTCCTCCATATCCTGGTGATCTTTGGCCAAGGCCGTCACGTCATCCGCGTAAGCCATTACTTTAAGGCGTTCCCCAGCTATATTTAAGACTTGCAGTCTATCTTTTAGCATATGGAGTAATGGATTAAGTGTCAAGGCAAACAGTCCCATAGATAAGGGACAGCCCTGCCTGACTGATTGTCGTATTGGAACAGGTGTCAACAAAAAGCCGTTACAAACTATTCTTGACGACGCTTGGCGATAAAGCCCTTGAATCGCCGCTACCATTTGTTGAGGTACCCCAGCTGCGCGCAAACACCGCCAGATATACCAGTGCTGAACTCCACCAAAAGCTCTATGAAAATCCAGATTAACTAATGCCAAGGAGCTATGGCACTGCTCAAGATCGACGACCACATCTCTTAATTCCGTAAGGGAACCAACAATATTCTTGTGTTGAAAAGCTGTTTGATTAACATGGAACACCTCCTCAACGCTGGTTTTAGTCTGCTGGCCAAAAGCTGCGCAAAGATTTTGTAATCTGAACTAAGCAATGTTTTTGGGCGAAAGTCCATCGCTGCCTGAGGGAAGTGTTTCCGCGGGAGTAAAATTATAATTCCATCTGCGAAATGTTCTGGAAACCAGCCTCCATCCCATAATTCCTGTAACACTGCAACAAACTCATCCGTAATTAACGGCCAGAATGCAAGATAAAATTCATAAGAAAGACCATCCAGGCCAGGCGCCGTATTCCGTTCCAAATGTTGCACCACTTGATGTACTTCTCGTTCCGTAAGGGGACCTTGTAGATTCTCCTCCGTGGACTGACTTATGTGAGCCACGGGGCTACTCAGGGCCGCCACGCTAACCATGGGTTCCGCTTGAGACTCGCCAAATAGGCGCTGGTATTGCTCCTGAAGATAAGGCAATAGCTGGCGTGTCCCGTGTAACACCACACCAGTAGCAGCGTCAGTGAGCGATGAAATGTACTTGGCCTGTCCATGAGAGCGTGCCTTGGACAAAGAATAGAAGGATGCTTGTTCATTGGAGAGAGCGTGCGACAAGGGGGACCGAATGGCGCAACCCTGCAGCATTTGATCTTGTTTGCTTTTAATTATTTCCTTTATTCTCCTGATAGCCGGAGCGACCTCGGCACCTCGATCCTGCTGCTCATGTAGATTCCAAAGCACCTCATTGTAAAATTACAACACCTCTCTTCTTTCACGAACCCTCTCAAAACTAATCGTTTTGAAGAATGCCTTGATTCCTGTTTTGCCGTAACGGCCCACCATTCTGATTTACGGTAGGCACGGTGTTAAGAGGGTTTTAAAGCTGCTCATCTTGTAGCAAAATGCAATCGACAGTCCTCATCCTGAAATAGGGTTGAACTGATTTTCCAGTAACTCCTTCCAGTAACTAGACTAGGAGCCGTGAGTTGTAGGGCACACGTCACGGCGTGGTGGTCACTAAAGGCAACGGGATGAACATCAATACGCTGGAAACGGGGAACCAAGGTGTCAGATAAATAAAAACAATCCAGTCGGGTTGCTGAGGCGCCTCGATAAAAGGTAAATTGCACCGTATTACCATGCTGCAGCTCCCAGGCATCAAGTAGATGTAATTGCGTCACTAACTGCAGAAGCACTGGGCTGAGTTTGGCAGCACCTTTCTGATCCTTAGCCTGAAGCGTACAGTTGAAGTCCCCTGCAATAATACACTCTTTACTGGAAAGTAGATGGGCTGTCAACGCCTGTTTGAAGAACTGCTCACGTTCCTGACGTCGATTGGAACAGGAGGGAGCATAAACGTTAATCAGAGCAATGTTATTCAGCACAGCCGATACGACGCTCCCCGATGGATGTAATTGAAAGCCAGAACACTGGATACCTCGGCGATAGAGCAGGGCAGTGCCTCTGCCTCCTGGACCCAAGTTAACCACATGATTATAATTATACAGGGCTGAAAAATTATGCGTATTAACCTCCTGCAAGGAACACACGTCCACGTCATGCGTCGTGAGGAACTGGTGTAACAATTTTTGATTTCGTAGATGTCTAATGCCGTTAACATTGACAGTAGCCAATATTTGAATACGAGGTAACGTAATCATGAGACTCCAGAAATAGAAGGCATGGAGAAACCAGTGCAGGGGTATGATAATGGTTCGGACAACTATTGAGAAACTGAAATTTTAGCTAGTGCGTCCGGTGGTTTGAGACGAGGGTCTCTGGAAGCAAGCACTACTCGTGGTTGTCCAGGACTACCAGTTGCATCTACTGTCACAGACACTGATTGCAATGCATCTCCCGGAACCTTCCCTGACACCACCTCCATTGCAGATTTATCGCCGTCTTCTATAGTCGACTCATCAGCACTCGATATCGACGGTGCGTCCTGCGTGACTGAAGCACTCCATTCTCCAGCAGACTGGGCGGTTTTTGACTTCTTGGCTTTCTTTCGTGAATTGGTCCCCAAAGATATATGGGTAGGCTGGGGGGGCGGTCGCAGCACCAATTTTACGCTTCTCCGTCACAAGAACTCCCGCCTCCATACAAGCGGGCGACGTCACCTCCTCACGGCAATCCTCGGACCCCATTGGTTTTGGATCCATTTGTAGTTGACTGTCTACTATGACGGCGGACACAGGGTACATCTGTGTTGCTTGTGGCAGCTCATTGGACTGGACTACACTCTCTTGTACTGATATTTCTTGTTGTGTTTCCGGGGGCTCCCTGCGCGGAAGTGGTGGTATAGGCAAGACCGTCTTTCTATTGGGGCAGTTTTCTTTGAGGTGAGTGGTTTCCCCACATATATAGCAGGTTTTCACCTGACCAGCGTAGCTCACTGTAACACGATAGCTCACAACCATAATGGTGTTAGGAATCGTGGTTTTCAGAGCCATTTTCACAGCACGAACACCAGTATTCACAGGTATTTTATACGCATTGCCCCATTGCTCTCTCCGAACTTCATACACTTTGCCATACTGCTGCAATTTTTGTCGTAATACCTCATTCGGTATCTCCGGCGGTAGATCAAACACACGCACCGTGGTGGTATTGCCGGTGGCCCTTTCGACTGTAACTGTTGTACGCTCCCCGTTCGCATACGTAAACACCGCGGTACCAACAAACTTCTCTAACAGCCTTTCCATTAGCACCACCGAAATGAGCTTTATATAAATTGCTCGATCTCGCGCAATTAACTGCAGCGTATCCACCTGGTCAGCAGTAAGCTTCAAGGTATCTGCTACAAACTCATGAACTTCTAATGCCGTTGGCCTCGTCGCAGTGATCTCAAATTTCACTCGCAGTGTATTTATTCTGCCGTAGATTTCCATGCTAACAGTAGCACTATTACCGTATGAAAACAAAAATAAAATCCGGCCTCAAGCTTCAGGCACGCTGAGGCACTAAAGAAGGAATAATAAGAAATAAAATATCTTAGAGTCGTTGAGAACAAAAGCCGTAATTCCACCGCTGAACCTCACACCGCACAACAGGCAAAACAGCGTCATTGTATCGCGTGGTAGGCACAACCTTCACTGCACGGCAGCTCAAGGCCGACTGCCAGTTGGAAACTTCCAGGCATATCCCACTACTGTTATCCAATCCCATCAAATCAGGTTTAGAGAGCGGAGGGGAAATTTTTACCAAAAGCTTACTATTCTATCATGCAACATAATGCAGTGCCGAGACACCCGCCGAGTCTTCTACCCTGAAAGAGACAACCAGATGAGGCATTATTGGAATGATAATGGAGATGAAATGGAGGCATAGAAATTTCGAGGGGTGTAATTAACCTACCCAGCATTCGCCTGGCGACCCGAGAACACTCCCGAAAAGGAAACCCATGTTTCAATTGGGTGGGCCACGGGAATAAAACTGGGTCCTCCCGAATGCCGGCCACAGACGAAACCGCTTGAGCCAATCCGCTCGGATCACAGGACTCGATATACTTTTTTAAAACCTGACCATCGTTTTAGTCGACTGTCTTTTTGTTATAAGTATAAGAGTATATAAATGTGAAATGGAGGTTTACCGCGTGAAGAAGAAGTGAGTATAGAAAGTCGTGTGAATACAACGCATCAGATATTTTATTTGTTTGCTAAATAAATACTACATAACATATAAGCAGTAACACATGTTTCCTGAATGAGGAAGTAGTGTTCACAGAGGTAGGCACTTGTTTTCAAAGTGCATAAAAATAATAAATGAACTATCACGAAATGAAAGGTGAAAGAACGTTTTAAAGTTGCATTATCAACTGTAAAACCTCCTCAAACTCATTGAACTAACTCAACTATAGGTATATATAGGTATATATTAGGGATAGGACGATACGAACTATTCCCGATACTCGATACCGATACACGATATTTCCCACGATACCCGATACTTCGATATTTGATACCGTGATTTCTACTTCTAGTTTCAATAAAAATAGAATATTGGGAGAACTGTGTAATGGCAATAAATTAATTATTATGTGTTTCAAGTGGGATGATATATGTCCTTGAGCGCTACTAGGTGAACAACCAATCGGAGTCTTGCAGTGTTGTCGTATGGCATTTCCCCTGTGTGGCGTGTGACGAACGCCGAACTAATCAATCTCTAAAAAATACTATTAGCGCTAAGACAAAAATTCAGTTTTTGCAAAAACTGATCCACGAGGAAGGTAGAGAGTAATGTATTTAGTATAACCGTAGAAACCCAATATCTTTAGCTCAAATAGTTTCCTAATACAAATAAGGTACTTTCATAATGTAACGAACAGTAATGAACATTATATTTGGTTGGCATGTATGCCTGAACGTATATTTGAAATTACTCAGAACTGAAACGTAAACATTTGACATGGCATAATGAAAGAAATATGTACTTTGAATAAGCCAAGGTGTTTGTTAAATTCGATGAGAGGAAACAATATACTTCCTCCTGGCCTGGCAGAATGTGTCTCGTCATATTATATCTTTGCTTATGAATGATTTCGTAATCCCTATTTACTCTAGGGAGTTCAAAGCAGTATTATTTGGTTAATCGTTCGTTCAAAAATCATAAAAAGGTGCTTCACCTGGATCAATGAGACACGATCCACCTTCCCCCTAACTACTGCTAGAACAATCCAATTGAGTTAATGTGGACTCAAATTATGTTCCAAACAGAAATAATATTTTTAAACTGACTGACTTTGAGAGACTTATTCACGAGCAAGTTGACAAGGAACACAAGAAGACTGGGAAAACTGCGTGATACATCAAATAAGCTACAAGAAGACGACTATTGGACAGAAATATCACATGGCGAGATTTTGGAACCTATCGTCATAAATTTGCAGTACTTAGACGATAAAGATAATGGCAATCACGAATTATCTCTTAACGTAAGAAACATTCACAGCTATATGCCTGCACCGCTGGCATTTTCGTTGGATTAGAAAAATAAGTTATTCAAAAACTATAATTAATTTCAAAATAAATATTATAGCTGAGGCATTATTGTGCTGCTGCTGACTCGCGCGTAGGTGAACGCTAGGCGCTTGCCGAAAGAGACAGACAGAGAGAGAGAGAGAGAGAGAGAGAGAGAGAGAGAGAGAGAGAGAGAGAGAGAGAGAGAGAGAGAGAGAGAGAGAGAGAGAAGGGGAGAGAAAGAGACAGAAGGATTTCCGGATAATTCTCTCCTTCTGTTGCCATCGTGAAAGGCCGTGAAGCTTCGGAAACTGTGAAGAAACAATGGCTCGGGTAAAAATAAGCGACAAGGGACTAGTCAGTCAGTTGTTTATGGAGTTGCGAGTTGTAGTTGTTAATTGATGTGCAGCTGTGTGAACGTGTAGCGGACGACGTTGAAGGTTGCGTTTGTGTATGTTATGTAATTCTGCTGCTGGCAGGGTTGTACAAAACGCCCTTTTACATGTAACAAAGAGCAGTTTGAGTTTCTGCTAGCTAGACTTTTAATTTTATGAACCCACAAAGCCACATTTGCTGTCAGGAGTGTAACAAGACGATGGAAGCTGCATTGGCCAACATCCTACAAGAGCTGTAAGAGATGAAGACGGCAAACGACAACCTCACCACCGAGCTGAAAGAAATAAGAAAAGCGAAATATATCCTCGCTGGGAACGATGACGGAAATTAAAGTGGCGAACGGCAGCCTAACCATGAAGACGGGAAGGGAAAATTACAACCTGGCCGCAAAGTTGTAAACGGCAAATAACCTGGCCGCGAAGATGACCGAAATGAAAGCCAAAATTACCACGGAAATGAAAGCGGCGAACGATGGCCTAGCCTCCGAAATGAAGGCCGAATTAACTGAAATGAAGGTTGCGAACAAGGCCCTCGCCACCAAATTTTAAAGACAGGTGTCCGACGTGAAAGAAGACGTCACAGAGCTGGGCAAGCATGACGAAGACCTGGCGAACCCCGTTAACGACCTAGACGGAAAGGCCGAGAGCAACACTAAGTCCCTGAACGCAATCGTGGAGGGCATCTTCGGCAGAAGGTTGAAGGATATGCCGGCCGACGCGCCGGGACGCGACACTACATCTGTGCGAGTCAAACCACATCAGTACGACGGTAAGTCAACTTTCGAAGTCTTCCGCCGCCAATTCGACAGAGTGGCCAAGCACAACAAGTGTTCACCAGATGAAGAGGCCGCACAGCTAAGAGCCAGCCTCCAGGGACGGGCCACATAGGTGCTGAGTGCCATCCAGACAGCGGCGGCACCCAAGGATATCTGGGAGGACCTGGAGAACCGGTTCAGAAACCACCGTTTGGCCACAGTCTACCGCAGCCAGCTGAAATATAGGTCGCAGCAGCCAGGGGAGAGGCTGCAGGAGTTCGCTCTGACATCGAACAGCTGGGCAGCAAAGCCTTGGTCAACCTACCGCCAGAATTCTTATCCCGAGAGGCAGCCTACACCTTCGCCAACGGGGTACGAAACCCCTAGATACGTCACCGCCTAAAGCTTGGCGACTACAAAACCATCCACGAGGCGCTAACGGCAGCATTGAGGATGGAGGCGGCCAAGGTGACGGCTACTACGACATCGAGAACAAGGAATATCCTCTAAAATGGAGACAGAATACTAGCCGAGGGACGCCGGCGAAGAACCAGTGGCGTGTGTTGGGGGTGTGGCCAGCCGGGACACCAGGAGAGAGACTGCCCACACCATAAACAGCAACCGGAAAACGAGTAAGAGCTGGCGTAGCGAGCGGTACGTCGACGCCATCACCACTATCCCCTCGCGTGACATTGCGCACCGTCAGCCGGCGTATGGATGAAAGCCTCATCGCGGACGGTTGGGTGAAGGTGAGGCCATGCAGCGTGCTTTTGGACACTGGGGCAGACGTGACCGTCAGAGCTGACGTAGCCAATGGTTTACCGTCGAGAAAACCGAGCCGACCATACCAGCGAGTGACGGCATCGAGCGATAACTTGTCCGTGGAGTGGGAGGCCCTGCTGCAGTTGACCTTGGGACCGAGTGCGGTGCGTCTGTGGGTGTTCGTCGTGAAGGTGGCTGAGGACGTGAAACTGGGACTGGATGCCCTCAGGAGCCACGAGGCGACGGTCGACGCCGGCAGGAAAGTCCTGCGTCTAAATGGAGAAGAGGTGATACTCAACTGTGGCAATTCAAAAATGCCATTTTAACAAAGCGTATTTGTTTTTAATTCATTATAAATCTTCATATTGTTATTCTATTATAGTTCTTTGTTGTACTTGTTTGTGTATTGGTTGTGATTTTGTTATTTTTATCACTATCCTTGTTGTTTCTTCTCTGTTAGCCTATGTTAAACTCTGAATCTAAGCTTCTTGGTTAAGAAATTGTCTAATTTTGCAACAATAGATTTATGTTTCCAAACATATCATAAACTGTAAAACCATTCAACTTCTTTCAATCACTCAAAAAAGAAACAAAATAAATAAAATAAAAAAAACTGTATAAAATACCTGGCACCCAATTGCTAAAACCATGATTCATATGTCATTTCTTAAATATTTATTCACATCTACTGAATGTTCATATATTTATACCTTCAACATTTACAGATAAATATAAACATGTACAAAGAATATATAAAGAGAAAATTCATTCCTTTTAAAGTAAATAGAATTGCTATTGTTTTAAAATTTTAAAATGCTGAGTATTAATAATTAAATACTTATAATATTATTTCTATTATTTGTTATTATCTGATTGTCTTCACAGAAGAAACAACCAAATATTGACAGGACATTAAAAGAATGACAATGTGATGCAAATGCATTTATGAATATATCCAAAATCTCGGGAATTGTTTATGCCTTTGAAATTGGCGTACTCAACCCTAGAGTATGTGTTCGCTTCCCCGAAACATGTTATATTCTTCCTACCAGAGACCAAGGCAACAACAAAGAGGCCTAATAGTCGGAGGCGGATTCACACGTTTCATTTCCGGTACGTAACAATGACGCCGCACTGACTTAACTGGAACTCAGGAACCACGCCTAAGTGCGTCATTCTGTCTCAGCGGGTGATAGGATTGATTTGAGCACCACTGCAGTGAAATGTTATTCGATATATACTGTGTTAAAGAGATACATATGTTTATGCAGTACCTAAGTTTTCGTTTATCGCATAAGGTTTGCCAGTTACACAGGATTGTACGACATTTTTTCTGAAAGAAAAGGACCTTACAGAATATTCCCAGGAAATTAAATACAACTATTTTATTTGCAATGTTAATATATTCAACATGTTGTATTTTAATAAAGCTTCTTAAACCCATTTATAAAAAGTAAAAGTCTCCAAAAGTATTTCCATGTAAATATTGGTTTTTAGTCAGAGGATTTTCTTTAAAATCTTCTTATCGATGTTTGGAAGTTATCACTAGGGCTAAGAAGCTGAGAAAAAAATCTTTTTGTCCTTTTTTGTATTTTTAGCTATTTTTTATTTAAAGGGGCTTTTTAGAACCTTTATTTGTCAATTTCTCCTTTTTAGCTATTTTTATTAAAGGTCTCTTTGTAGCATTTTGTTTCGTTGAAGTTTTTTTTTCTTTTTTCTTTTCAACTTAAATGTCTAGCTTAAATTCTAATTTCTAATATGCACTCCTAAGCCTGGCTACAGCAGGTAACAGGTGAGAGAACTTTTCTACTGGTTTTCAAGCTTTAGCACCAGCACAAAAACTAGTAAACCCTCTCTAAATATTGCGTTATTTTTGACCAGCATTGTGGCAATGACTTCAAGTGGGTAGGAGTGGGTAGTTTGGTTTCAATGCAGTTTCGTAGTTTTTGAAAGAAATCCTGACCACAAACATGACAAAAATTGAGCCTAATAAAACATCTCTGCGTTCTTTTTTCCAATCTTTAAGTCATTTTTGGGATACTTTTAACTCTTTTTGAAAGTCCCTTTTAGAAAATTTACAGGTCCTCAACTTCCTAGCTCTAGTTATCACTCTTAAATGCCGTGTATGACATTTATCCAACTTATCGTTTTTAAATTTTGCCGTTAATAAGCTCACTTGCACCCTCATGTGCGTGAAGAGGTTTCTCTTTTTTGTTAAAATTTCAAAACCTAGTGTAGGCGTATAAGAAATAGAATCTTACTGCAGTAAAAATGTAGATCCGTTAAAGTATAGAATTTCCGTAAACTACACTTTTTGTTAAGCTGAGGATTTCTAAGATACTCAGTATTATTGATTTGTATTTTCAAATAGTAAGCGGCTATTCTCCTGGTTCCTCCTCCTGTTACAACGAGAACGACATTTCTAAGCCACCACATTGCGTCCAGCTCTTAAAAGATTTCTCTATCCTTTTAACTCTACTGTACTCTCATAACCTTATTGAATCTACAGAAAATATTTATCTGATTAACATGAAGTAGTTAGAGGAATAATGGCTAGTAGGAACGGTTTATATAAGAGTAGAGAAAATAATGCGACTGCGTGGTAACTTCAGAATTTGTTATGCAAAACTAAAATATTTTAATTAATTAGAGCCAACTGAAAAATGCAATGCCGTGGCCGGGATTTGAACTACGAATTTTCTGGTTTCCGTCCAGTCGCTCTAACCCCTTGAGCTACCATAGCCAACGTGCCTTCCTAGCATTAAATTCTCCAATTGACTCATTATATTTCCCGGTAGACCACTTAGGGTTCTCATATTTGAGACAACCATTTGTGGCGACTTACTATTGTAAGTACTTAATTACCAGGAATTTTCTTTATCACTGATTATTTTTAATGTTAATTTATATTGAGGAATTAGTCCTTAATGAAGTAATTCTTTTAAATGCATTACTCCGGTATATGGATGACTTTTAATTAATTAGAGCCAACTGAAAAATTCAATGCCAAGGCCAGAGTAATGCATTTAAAAGGATTAGCTCTTTAAGGATTAATTCTCGATATAAATTTACTGAAATATTTGTTACTCATTTACGCTTTTGGCGACATTAATGTTCATTGTTATTCATATCAGCACAAGATGATTCTGTGGTGCTTACAGCGTTCCAATTGATTAGGTACATAGCCATTCCAGTGTTATTCATTAAATGTTAGAATGTTGCTATGTGTATAATACAAAATGTTTAACACAACACTTTCTTCCACCATTTATGAGAAATGTACATGACGATTCAGAAAGATGCATACACTATCAAATTACTGTATTTCCTTGCACTATAGGCTATACTTGAATTTCACCAGGTATATTTGAAAGGGTATGTGCATAGTTTTGAATACTGCCACTAGAGTGCCCCAACGATGGATAGCTCGAGTGGAGACTGACACTTCAGTTCTGGACACCGAGATTCCCTGATCTCAAACCCTGCGAATTTTTGTTGTGGAGGTTCACGAAAGAGCCCCTCTACATACCATCTCTTCTCACATATTTGAATGACTCAGTGACGCGAGGCAATTGTTATCGAGTGTGGGATGAATTGGGCTACCGTCTTGATGCCATCCGCACAACCGAATAGCATACTGAACACCTGAAATATGAGCAATTATTAATATAACATTTATATAAAATCCTCATATATTTAATGATATTAGACCCTATAATTTTAGCAGGAGCTTTGCTTAAGTTGGGAGGTTATGATTTATTGCGAGTTTTTTAATATTTAATAGGAACTGCTAAACTACAATGTATGTATAACCACATGTTACTTTACAGAAGTCAAGTACATTGTATAGTACAGGAAATACGTATAGCAATTTGAAAGTGTTTGCATATTTTAATCCCCCTGTGCATAGAAAAGAGTATTTTGCATGAATGATTTTCTGAATATACAAGTACATATGAAAATAAACAACAGCAGATAGGAAAAGTTTGATATCAAAATTTTATATGTCAATCTGTAGAGAGGTTCGGATGATTTGAGATAGGGATAAAATAATGTTATATTCATATGGCCTCTAAACACTATTGTGCATAGTAATACGAATTCTAGAGATTCTTCTGGCGAAACGTTACTTTTCTACCTGGCTCCTGCTAAGGTCTTTGCATAAATGATTTAATTGCACATTTCGTTTTAACTATAAGGGCAGTAGATGAAACCGCATCGATTGTAAGATATTTAACAACGAATGGCTCAGTGTTGATGCTCAAGTGTCTTACCTTGCGTGACGTTGTAAGTAACAACTGAATAGCGAAAAGCCATAAGAAGTGTAACAGCACTAAAAGGAATCTGATGAAGGAGACAGCAGAGGGAAGGGTCCCTAAACGTTACAGATTTAAATTCCTCGGTGGCGGTCGTGTCCCATCTTCTCTGCTAGCTTATCACTTCCTGGGAGAGCTCGGACGAGACCCTCCCAATCCGGAGGACGAGAATTACATAGAGAAAATTCCTTATCATACATTGCATAACTCTCGTCGAAGCTTAGAGCTAACCAACCTGGATGAAATCTGAAGTTAAACAAGCATTTTACAAAAAACAAATTCGCATATATTTACAAAGAAAAGAAACCTTATGACTTACATTAAACTGCCATATTTAGCACTATTTCCAATGTTACATGCTTTGAGACACTTGAACTCGTGGAAATATTTTTAGAAAAAGGGCAGTTGTCATATGAAGATATCTTACCAAACTAACAAAATATTTATTACTGTTTTATCCGAAATAACAACACTTATAAATGCACCAGAAGTGTTACTTGGTGCTAAACAGGAAACAAAAGTATGCACACTAAAACCTACTTAAAATGGACCCCCTATATGCCGGAAACCTGGAAAAACGAAAAACAAGTTTCGGAACGGAGTTATTTCCCATGAAAAATTATGCTGTAAGCCGGAAAACTGCCTAACTCGGGAACGGAAATATTTTGTCGGGGACGTTTGGGTAAATAACGTGATTAAAACGCATTATTTTATGTGCAGTGGGCTACAATGTGCGTATTTTAAAAACTGCAAGAATTTCTAGGCTAACTGTACTTGCACCAAAGTTCTATGAAGTATAAAGTCATAAACTGTAATCCTCAGAGGAAAAGGGAAAACAAACCACGTGGTAGGGGTACAACTGTTTCAAATCCTTGTTTCACATAAGCTTGCCCCGTATCTCTTAACGGACACGTTACCTAATCCCCTTTAATTGTCTACTGTTGTGGTATAGACTTGTGCGGTAAAAATTGGTTCGTTATTTAACATGGTGATATATCTTTATATGTTGGAAGAGAATTTCAAATTTATATGTTCGTAACTGTTTGAATTAAATATATTACGCAACAGTGTTGATTTATCTGAAATTCTTTTAAATTCCTAAACGAAGTAAAGAGGAGGTTCCTTTGCTCTCAAGCACATGCCCCGATAGTACGTGATTTAGCGGTAGTGGTGACATATTTGTTTATATGACTTTTATCACTGACCTTGTTTTGAACTGGATTAGTCATATATTGCCATTCGAAGGTGTGTTGTGCCGAGTGCGAGAGCTAAATTATTTTACTGATCATTTACTGCAGGTTTAAATGTGACGGAATGACACCACCTATGGCGTATGGTGCGAAAGCATTAGCCAATTAGGATGAGGGGGAAGGTAGTTGCACGCGGAGTGATGCATGTCAGCGGGGCAAGGTTATATGAAACAGAGAGTAGTGTGTTCATTCTCAGTGTCGTTCTTACAAGCGATCAAGTACGAGTGGAAGGAAACTGCGAACTTTGGTGATTTTTAAAAACATAGGTTGTGTACACAAATTCTGTAAAATGAGTTCTAAAGATAAGACTCTTTCACTGGAGGAAAGATTAAGATTATTGAAGCACACGGAAAGAACAAACGTTCAGTTAAATAATTAACCATGTTGTTTAAAGAGGGGAAAACTCAGGTTAATGAGATTGTGATAAACAAAATAAGACGAGTAACTAAAGGAAACAGCAGGGCATGTGAAATGCATCACAAAATCTGCAGCTAAATCGTACTGTGTTCGAGTGGTTCGTTAGTGCGTGCGCTAAACCAATTCCCATTTCTGGACTATTGCTTCAGGCTCAAGCTTTAGACATAGCAAGAAAATTACGCAAAGATCATATCAGAGCTTCCAATGGACGACTCGAGAGTTTTAAACATCGCCATAACATTGTTTTGAATGCTGTGTGTGGTGAAGCAAATGATGTTGATATGCAGACAGCTGCAGATTGGAAGGGGAAAGTTGAAAGAAAACAGAGAAACTAGGCGATAAACTACAATTGTTGTACCTAAGTTCAAAATATAGTACATAATGTTTTTTACTTTCATTCATGTTTTTTACTTTGCTTCAATTTAACATTCAAAACAATAGTTATTTACCGCCGTAACCTATTTCAATCTGTCGTAATTCTTTTCCTTGCTATAACATGAAGCATATTCTATGAAATTTCTCTCTTAATAATAGCTGGGGGATTTTTCTTTTACTTATACTAATATGGTGCTAGCTCTGACTTAAGGACAGCCAATTTCTTCATGTCTGTTTATCCAACTGTTTGGTGATATTGCTTTCATTTGTTGAATGTAGTAACTGAAGATTGTTAATATTTGCCTTTGTTGTGTTTTATGGCTAATATATGCTCAGTATTTATTATTAATTGATTTCAAGCCAGGTAACATCGCACATCTTATACTTAGCATTCACATTGTTTCAAAAGTGAGGTTATGGGTAAAACTGCTGACTTATCCCCAAGGAAAGTAGCTGTAACTGTGAGTCTTTTGAAGGAAACTATACACAACGTGAAATAGCTAAGAAATTGTGTATTTCACAAAAATCTGTCAGTCGCATTAATCAAGCTTTAACGTTCAGTGAGACGTTGACCTCACAAAGGGGTGGAAAATGCGGGAGGAAAAGAAAGCTTTCACCAAGGATGCAAAGAAAACTTGTGCAGGTGGCAAAACAAAATAGAAGAGCAACCAGCATTGACCTCAGTAATCAACTAAAGCAGTACGGTACAGAAATATCAGCCTAAGTAGTTTGCAGAAGATAATGTGAAGTAGGTTTACCAGCACGCAGTCCTCGTAAAAAGGCTAAACTGACACCTGCAATGGCAAAAACACGTTTAGAATGGGCCAAACAGATGCAGAAGCATCCAGTGGAATTTTGGAGAAAGGTAAATAGTATGAAAATTGTATATAGCATACAATTAAAATATGTACATGTAAATTTTATGCAAATTAAATAAACAGCCTAAACTTTGTTTCTCTCATTGCTGGTTTTGTTATACTATATTTGAGCAATTTTAAAACTGTTTAATATTAATAGAGGTTTATATTGTTTCAGGTAATTTTCTCAGATGAATCCATGTTTGAAGCATGTGAAGAGAGCAGCCAATATGTGAGAAGTACAGATAAATAAGCATTTTCCTCTCCGTGTGTCGATCAAAGAGTAGAGCTGTATGTCTGTCCATGGACCTATAAGATTATACATAGTTGTTGGATCTATGCAGCAGAAACAGTATAAACGTGTATTAGAAACAAGACTATTTCCTCAAAGTAAAGACTGGTTTCCAAATTGTGATTTTGGGTTCATGCATGACAGTGAGTCTCTGCCATAGAGCAAAATCTGTAACCCAGTTTCTCAAGGAAAAGAATGTAAAAGTACTACAATGGCCGGGGAATAGCCCCGATTTAAATCCAACAGCGAATCTGTGGGGTATTGTTAAACAGAGACTGAAAAGTTTGAAAACAACAACAAAAGTTCAGCTTATTGAGGGCCTGATAAGCATTTGGCACAGAGATGAAGAAATAAGAGAAAAGTGCTCCAAACTTTTAGAGAGCATGCCTAAACACATCAATCCTTTAAAAATATTCTTTAACGATTTTCATTAAAATATTATACATGTAGTTCAGAGGATAATATCTCCGGTAAAAAGCCATCTTGAATTTTACGGGAATATTTTCTGAAGCTCCCTTTATTCGGAATGAATTTTGCAAAATAGTAAACCAAAAGAGATTTAGAATGTAGATCTTGCTAACGAACACAATTTATGTAAAATAAACATTTTGTGGCGTAAACCATTTCTTATATATTCTTTGTTATTAGTCCAACTCTTGTACGTTTCTAAAATTTAAATAAGGTACTGATTTTTTTTCCTTTTCCTTTATTTTCTAAGTCGCACCAAGAGTATGACATTTCAAAGTCAATATCTAGTTTTTGTTTAGAACCTACTGTGTTCCTGTATTCCCATTTGTACATTTATGGATGTATGTAATATGAAATTGCTGCAAATCTTTATTTCGATTAACATAAAGTAGATACAAGAATAAACGTTTGTGATAATTATTTGTTGAATGTGTATAGAAATGCGAATGGATATTATACATCAGATCTTTTAAACAATTTAAGTGTCGTTTCCTTTAATTAATTGGAGTCAACTGAAAAATGCAATGTCACGACCGGGATTTGAACTTCGGATCTCCTGGTTTCAGTCCAGTCGCTCTAATCCCTTGAGCTACCAAGGCCAAAATGCCGACGTGACATTAAATTCTCCAACTGACTTATTATATTTTCCTGGTAAACCGCTTAGAGTTCTCATAATCGAGATACACATTTGTGGCTAATTACTGTTGTAAGTACTTAATTACAAGTACTTTTATCGTTGAACTCTTAATGTTAAATGTATATTGAGGAATTAATCATTTCAGAAATAATCCTTTTAAATACATTACTCTTGTATGTGGATGTTTTAAATACAATATAATTATTATTATTATATTTTATACATATTATAATTATAAAATTAAGTATAATTATTGAATTTGAAATTTTTTGTATAATTTACGTCCTCCAACGTTAAGTCATATCGGACGATGAATGAAATGGGTGAAGTGATGCTTAAAGGAGTCCGGGATCCATGGATCCATGGAGCTGACATTCATCTATCAGGATAAGGGAAAACCCCGAAAATGCGTTATCCAAGTAACTCACCCTAACTGAGATTCGACCTCGGGAGCTCTTCAGGGTAGAATGTTACAAATGGGATTTGGCACTGCAACCAATATTGATCTATTGTAAATATGCCCCAAGTGGGGCATCCCCGGGAGAAAAGTATGAGGCGATAGGTGACAGAGGGCGGCCGACACAAGGAGTCATGTCGATACAGAGGGCAGGGTGCCTACTATTGACCACTTGGAAACTCCCCGACAGGCCAGTACAACCGGTATCCCACACACCTTAGTCCTAAAATGGCCCACTAGGCTGGCCCGAGACCGGAGACCGCCCTACCGGAGGAGGAAGTGTTTACTAGGTGCATATCATCCTGCCATGCAACGCCGAGACACTCGCCTACACTTCTACACTGAAAGAGACCACCAGATGAGAGATAATTAAGGAGATGAAATAGAGGGACAGGAAATTCGGGCGATGTAATTAAGCTACCCAGAATTGGCCTGGAGACCAGCGAAACCTCCAGAAAAAAAAAAAACATGGGTCAGGTACGATACAGAGGGCAGGGTGCCTGCTGTTGACCGCTTGGAAACTCCCCGACAGGCCAGTAAAACCGGTATCCCACACACCTTAGTCCTAAAACGGCCCACTAGGCTGGCCCGAGACCGGAGACCGCCCTACCGGAGGAGGAAGTGGTTACTAGGTGCATATCATCCTGCCATGCAACGCCGAGACATTCGCACGATTCACCGGCTCCGCAGATCTCGCTCACAAAGTAGAGGCATATATGTATGTCAAAATTTCTACCAGAGATACCGGAAAAATTGTGGCAGAATATGCCGTCGCTCTCCAAATCAGAGTTAATTGAAATAGTCCAAAAATCCAAATTCCGTGCCTCCCCAGGACCTGATGGCTTGCCATATGAATTTTACAAGCAGTGTTGGTGTCACATCAAGAACGAATTATTACAAGTCTTTCAGGAAATTTGGAATACGGAGCGTTTACCACTCACATTTGCAAATGGGATAGTGGTACAACTTCCGAAGGTGGCTAGACCCAAGTCCTTACAGGATTATCGACCGATCACGCTGTTGAACTGTGATTACAAGCTGTTTGCTAAAATAATTGTTGGTCGTATGCAAAATATACTACAATATGGCATTAGCGAGTTTCAACACCGCAGTAAAGAAAGAGGCGAAGTGTAAAATACGGTAGCTACCTTGAGAGGATGTATATTGTATTGCGCACAGGGACATCAGTCTGCAGCCATTACTAATTTGGACCTCAAAAGGACCTTTGACAGGGTTGTCCATGAGGGGTTGTGGAGACGTATGATGTAATTAAAAGTGTCTGATAAACTCTGCAACATGATTCGAGCCAAGTATGCTGGTGCCTCGTCAAAAGTTCTCTGCAATGGCTATTTAACGTCTGCTATGCCGATTAAACGCTCAGTAAGACAAGGATGTCCGATGTCCATGATGCTATTCTCCCTATATGTTGACTCACTACTCCGACAGCTGCAATCCACATTTGATGGCCTTGAGGTATATGGGCAGCGAGTTGTTGTCAGGGCCTACGCAGATAATATTACGGTAATAGTTACCACCCCCCAAGACAGTCCTCGCTTAAGAGATTGTTTACAAGATTACGAGGGATCGACAGGGATGACATTTAATATGCAGAAGTCCGAGATTTTAGCCATTGGAACAGATCCGCCAGACACATCCATCTTAGGAATACCTAAGGTGCGGCGTACGAAGATTTTGGGGGTTTACTTTAGTGATAGCGAGACGGACATGAGGGAATATAACTGTACGACCCGGAATAATATATTGCGTGGGATGATGTATAAGCAGAAACTCAGGATGTTGAATTTGGTACAACGTATACGATACTGTAACAGTTTCGCGCTCAGCAGGATTTGGTTCCTTGCACACGTGCTACCACCAATTAAGCGGCATTTCCAGAGGATAGAACAAATATTGGGCTATTTCATCTGGACAGGGAAGCTTTACCGTGCTGCGCGGGCTGAACTACGCCTCCCGAAGGGGCAAGGTGGTTGGTGATTAATAGAGGTGGCTCTCCAGTCACAAGCCTTGATGATTAAAATGCTTCTGCTTGCCCTAAATAATCAGAGTGATCCCGTGGACACCATGATACAACGCACGCACATGGATTTTGACGCCAGGGACAACGTGGCAATTTACCCGAGATTTTACGAGATACATATTACGCGTTGGAGTGGTTACCCCCGGAGCACTCAATAAATGGCGATACGTGCACAGTGAAGAACATTTATGCTTGTCTTCGTCAAGCTGTTAGAATTACCCCGCAGGTACAGGTGAAATACCTGCAGCTGCCCTGGCAGCGCATATGTAAATGTTTTGGCCTTCAACAACTGAACACCACATGGTTAGCGGTGACATACGAAATTGTAAATGAAATTCCTCCAACGGCAGACAAACTGTACCGCCACAGAATGGCTAACTGTCCGAGATGTCCTATTTGCTCGCAGCAGATTCACTTCCGCATCGAGTAATGGTATGTTCCGGAAAAGCTGGGATATGGAAGTGGGTGCTAGACAAATGTAATGGCTGGATACCTGCCGGATGGGATGCTTCACATGAAGATGTATTACACTTGAATCTTCCTAAGGTGAACCCTTCATTACAGCGTGTACTGCTCTGGCTGATAATGGGTACATTTGCATGGTTAAACAAACTGGACACGCGGACTGATTGTTCGATATCACATCTCAGACGATTTTTACGCGATGAGAGATGGACAATGGTCCAGCTTAAGAAAATGGCACCCTTGAAACCGTGGATACTGCAAGTATAAGAAATATAGGGACTATAATACCCCTTTCCCACATCATTCCCCTCCATGTAAGCCAGCGAGGCAAAATGAAATAAAATAAAATAAAGATATAAATAGGTAACCTCCCTTCCTCCCTCCTTTTCTCCCTGCCTTCCTCCCTCTCTCTTAAAAATAGATTAAGTTTAAAAAATAAAATTAAAGAAAAGAACTGCCACAGTAAAAAAAGGATATACATTATAACATTTTTAAATGAAAACTATTGCCAAACTCCGTGTGAAAAGGGGAATCATTAAATTGATTAACACGATACGAGGAAACAAGGATAGAGTATTACATAAAACGGTAGTCTCTAGGAACATAAGAGATTAGGAATATTTTTTTCAGCAGCAGTTCAAACAGTTTCAGTTCCAAAAAATAGGAATATCTTAAACATCAAAGAAGTAAAAACATCGGTGATTATTTTCTACTTACGTACGTCACAGCAGGATATTCTTGGTTTACTTTATTCAGCTGTCATTTAGCTGTGATTGTTCGCCCTGATACAAATATTGTCAAGCTGTTGGCCATACAGGCGCAAATTTATAACGTGCTGTTACACAGGGCCGACTCAGAGGGTAGTGCCTAACTACCATGGCACTACCTTTGAAAAAGTAAGAAGTAACAGATTTTAAATTTGGTTTTACTTCTCATGTACTTTGCATCATACTTTGTATTATTCAAGACACAGTGGAATGCTTTGCCTGACAACAGAAAACTACAAAAGATGAATAAAGCGACTACAAATTGTCAGTTTGCAACATTATTTGCGCCACCTTTCTCCAGGCACGGATTCTGAGCCCTCATTCTAGACCCTAGCTTGGAACTGCCTCTGTCGCATGCACTGGGCCTTTCTGAAACCTATTTATCCCGTGCGGTTGTGTCTTCTCATCCGTTCCTCCCAGGGTGTCAAGGTGCTACGTATACCCTCCATTATCTAATCTAACTCTACTCCTTCTATCATATAATTAACCAGTAGAAGTAAAAAATTGAAAAAGGTGTTTTGCCCCTTTTGCGACATAATTTACACACCAAAAGAATTACTGAAGTGTACTATAGCACTGCAAAAATATCCAAAAATGCTGTTGAACATTCTCTTCAGTGCTCATCTCTAAGCAGCCTTTAGCCACACAGAAAGCTTCACATGACAATGTCTGCTCCAGATCCAACAAAGACAAAGTATACACAAAATGTAGTAGATAGAGAACAAACCTTGACTGCATACTGGAGTTATAATAACTTTCGTTGTACTCAAAAATATGTTAAGTGCACACTTTCCCATTTACCTTTATTAAGCATTCTTACTCTTGACTCAAACGACAATCCACATTGCCATCATTTCGTTGGTTCAATTTCTCTTTATATAGGCCACATTCTCTATGATCATCACTTATGTTTCAGTGACAGAAACAATACAGTGTTACAAAACAGTCGATTTTATTCACGAACAAGATTCAATAAAGACAGAGTAATTCCTTTTACCGCTTAAAACAATGGCAGAACTGTAAACAAATTTGTATGCTCCCAATGCATCAGTTCTGATTGGTGGACAAATGCACGCTTGCCTGCGCATGCGTTA
Source organism: Mantis religiosa (assembly GCA_030765055.1). Taxonomy (NCBI): domain Eukaryota; kingdom Metazoa; phylum Arthropoda; class Insecta; order Mantodea; family Mantidae; genus Mantis; species Mantis religiosa. The sequence continues at coordinate 388,663,273 of CM060950.1, forward strand.
GTATAAGAGAGTGGCCTGAAAAGTTTTAGACCTAATAAAGATACAACACATCTTTTCAGATTTTTTTTATTTCTCAACATAGTCTTCTTGTAACTCTACACACTTCTCCCAGCGATGATGTCCTCTCTGTAACACGTCCAAAGAGTACTCGGCGCATTTTTCTGCAAAATAATTGTCACGAAAGTGATTGCCTCCTCATTTGACCAAACTCTCTGTCGCCCGAGTGCAATTTTCAGATGAGAGCACAAAAAGAAGTCGCCTGGGGCTAGATCTGGTGAGTAAGGCGGATGGTCAAGCAGTTCAAACCGTAATTCGTGGATTTTCGCCATTGCAACCGCTGAGGTGTGAAACGGTGCCTTCTCTTGGTGAAACAGGATTTTCTTTATCTGTAAATGTGGCGGTTTTCTCGCAAGTTCTGCCTTCAGCTTGTCAAGTAACGATGCGTAGTATGCTCCTGTAATGGTTTTTTTCTTTATGAAGATAATCAATTAAAATAACTCCACGACTATCCCAAAAACAGATGCCACCACTTTACCAGTCCAAAAAACTGTATTTTTAAGCCGCTTTGCTTTTGCAGTCCAATGTATGGACAGTACTTTTGTTTCAGACGTATAGTTGCGTATCCAAGCTTCATCTATAGTAATCAATCGGCGCAAAACTCGGATTTATTACGCCTAAACTGCGACAAGAGGGCGATGGAAATGTGCATTCGAACACGTTTTTGGTCTAGCGTGAGCAAGCGAGGCACCCAAAGCGCGGAAAGTTTCTTCATGTCTAAATGTTGAGTTAATATGTGACAAATACGTTCTTTTGACATGTTCAAAGCCTCTTCTATCTCTGTCACTTAAATTCAGCAGTCGTCTAGCACCGTTTAGTGAACTTTGGCGATGTTTTCGTCGGTAGTTGCAGTTTTGGACGTCCCGAACGTCCATCGCCTCCCAAGCTCTTACGGCCACTTTTAAATACATCTGCCCAAATTTTCGCAGTGGTAAATGATGGTGCTGAGTCCCTATACACAGAATCGTACTCATCTTTGATTTGCGAACGCGTATTGCCTTTAAAAACCAAATTTTTATTGACAGCTCGATACTCGATTTTGTCCATTTTCATAAAAACACTCATATCAACGCACTCAAATGACTGTTACTAACAACTGAGCGTCCAAAATGGCTGAACGTTTGTTGAGTAACTCCACAGATGAACAGCGAAATTCATTAGATTTTATTTACGATTGCTACTGTCTTCATGTTGAGATCGGAAACTTTTCAGACCATCCCCGCACTGCATAATCCACCATGAGACGTGCTTGTGTGAGGTGGGTACGGACATTATCGCCTCCTGAACAGAAGTTGATGTGGCTGGAATGTTGTGTGGAACTGCAACGTCTGCTTGAGGTGTATGGGGAAACATAACTGAAAAAGGAACTAAGGGAGAGGCGTCTTGCTACTTTGAAGCTTTCGTGAAGAACGCCGAGGTGGCTATAAAGATGTAAAACGGTGATTTCCATCGCGTTTACGACTGGCAGAATAGCTGGCCAAAGTGCATTTAACTCAATGGCGAATACCTTGAAGAAGACCACACCAATCTGGACCAATTTTATGTGTAAAAAGATCACCCTGTCTTTATTGACTCGCCCTCGCATTGCTAGTCTTAGAAATAGAAAACAAAACAAAGTATTACCAAACGAGATGGTCAGACAGAGGTTCTGTGGATCGCATTTCTAAGATTAGGGCTTAAAATTCAATAAATCAGAATAATCCAATCCAAGTAACGTCAATATAACTTTGTCTATTCTCTTTAACCAACAAACACTCTTCTTCTTTAACGGCCCTCTTGTACCACTACGTGGTATCAGGGTGCTCTTGTTCCTTGTAATCCTTATGCGAGTTGAGGAACGGAATCTCTGGATCAGTGAAAGAGAGAGAGGGAGGGAGAGAGAGAGAGAGAGAATTCAGGATGGGTGATCACCCCGATCCCTGCAATAGCTTTGTATGATACAACTAGATGACAAAATGAGGGCGAAATGAAGTGATAGAAAATATGGAGCAATTGGTGGAATGATGGCTGGGGAAACCGTAGGACCCGGAGAAAACCTGCCCTAGTTCCGTGTTGTTCACCCCAAATCTCACTTCGTGGTCGGCTGGGATCGAACCCGGGTCGCCTTAGTGAGAGCCAAGCGGTCTAAACACTCAGTCACGCTGCGGCTAACCAACATACACAGAATAGCTATAAGCACCACAAAGTCAAAAATATAAAGATCAAATTTAAATTAGTACTCCAGGATCGACGCCAGAGATGAGATTAAATATTACATGAACTTGCCATACCTTTGCTATTTGTGAAGTTTGTGGAAACTTAAGTAACTCATATGTTGGTACGGGTGTTTTTGTAGGTGTTATGTAATATTAAGTAATTAATTGTGGAATTTCAAGTTTTAAGCTAGGACGTAATTTTAGCCTTGTGTTAAAGGTTATCTGTTACAAGTTTATTCAATCGGTACAACAATGTGGAAACCTACAAGGAACACACGCGTGCACGATAAACTTTTGTGTTTTCTTTTAACAATTATACATACAGCATTTGTTTAAATCCTACAGGCTCTGCGTTTTTTTCTTTCGTTACTCGTTTGTCAACCATACACAAATTAATGCTACAGCGCAATATACGAGGGCTATCCAGAAAGTAGATGACGTTTTGGAATAAAAAGTAAACAAAGTATAGGAAACAAATTTTATTATATACAGATGAAAGCCACACTCAAATACTACTTTTCGACATAGTCACCATTCAAATTAAGGCATTTATCGTAGCGATGTACGAGCTTGGAAATTCCTTCGTCGAAAAATTCGGCCGCCTGCACCTTCAACCACTTCGTTACCTCTTCTTGCAGCTGTGCGTCGTCATCAAAACGATGCACAGCCAGCCACTTCTTCATTGCTGGGAATAGGTGGAAGTCGCTCGGTGCCAGGTCGATACTGTACGGCGGATGAGGAAACAACTCCCACTTAAAAGATTCAAGAACTTCACGAGTGACATTTGCCGTGTGGGGCCGGGCGTTGTCGTGAATCAACAAGATCTTAGAGCTCAACATTCCTCTGCGCTTGTTTTGAATGGCTCTTCTGAGTTTTTGGAGAGTTTGGCAATACCTTTGAGAGTTTATTGTGGTGCCTCTTTCCAGGAAGTCCACCAAAATCACACCTTTTCTGTCCCAAAAAACAGTCGCCATCATCTTCCTTGCCGACATTGTTTGCATGCATTTCTTGGGTTTATGGGGAGAACTTGTGTGCCCCCACTGCATTGATTGCAATTTCGTTTCATAGTTCACGTGTTTCACCCATGTTTCGTCACCAGTAACGATGCAATCGAGTAAAGAATCACCATCCTTATGGTAAACGTCCAAAAAGTTCAATGCTGCAGCCATTCGCAGATTTTTGTGGTCCTCTGTCAAGATTTTTGGAATCCATCTTGCACAAAACTTGTGGTAGCCAAGCTTTTCGCTGATGATTTCGTGCAACAAACTTCGCGAAATTTGTGGAAAACTCATTGAAAGTTCCGTTATTGTGAACCTTCGATTTTCACGGACTTTAGCATCGACTTTTTCGACAAGTTCGGCAGTCACTATGCTGGGTCTCCCACTTCGATCTTCGTCGTGAACATTGGTTCGGCCATTTTTAAATCTGATGACCCACTGACGCACTCCACCTTCAGTGATAATGTCCCCATACACTTCACAAAGCTGCCGATAGATTTCTTTCGGTTTACAGCTTTTTGCAGTCAGAAACCTTATTACTGCACGCACCTCGCAGCTCGCGGGATTTTCATTTAACGCAGACATTTCAAACCGTCACAGTATCTGAACGGAGCACAGCACGAAACTCTCACTAGCACGGCTAGATGCCGACTGAGCTGCGCAACGCTCTGACCCCAAGATGGCCGCGCTAGCCCCGCCCCTAGCGGAAACAGACGAAAACGTAATCTACTTTCTGGATAGCCCTCGTATATACACATATATATAATTTATTACTCCACGCTTCTGCATGCAATAAAGCATATATATATACTGAATAAATGAAGCATTTTCAATGCGGAATTTTCAATGCGGATATTTATAACTGTTTCTGAAATTAGCATTTATTCCTGTCAATACGGAACTGATAATGGCACAAGATTATGAAAAGATCAACGCAAGACTTTTACAGCACTAAGAGAATGATGAACAGATCATGGACCTCGGCAAATTATGAGCTCGGACACGTGGTGTCTAGATGTGCAGTAACTGGTTCACATCATAAGATATGTGCAGGGGAGGCTCGTCCTTACGTGCTTCAATGCTGTAGCACCCTATTTTCTGTCTTATAAATCTTAGTGTAAACATTTTGAAATACCAGGTAAATACCAATGCATTAATGTAGGTATAAAAAGTCAGAACGACCAATAATGAACACTTGATGCATAGAAATCACCTGCGTAGCTATTGGAACGCATTCCACGTGCAGAGAACCAGCCAGCTCGCCAATCAGTACTGCGCATACACACAACCTTCCCCTCTCGTCAACCTGATGGACTATGTTCCTTAGATTTTCGCACAAATGCGTGCTGCATCTTGTTGCAGCGGAGTGATAATTCGCTGCAGATTTGACAGTATTTTTAAGACGATCGCTTGAAAATAATCGCTCACACTTACGATGGTGCACTTGTAATGAGCCGCAAAAATGGGGCGTACAGATCAATGTGAAAGAAGAGCCTCACACAGTATGTGCATTGTTAAATCTGATAATGGATAGAGCAACTTCACAAAATCATTCAATTGGGATATTCTCCTGCAATCTGTCGGCCTCTCCAGCATTATTTTTTCAAAATCTCCCCAACGTTTGGCAACGTAGGAAGCAAGTATTGCTCGGATAGTTCCTCGAGAGTTGGGCAACGAGGTGGAATTTCAAATCAAGATCTGTGAGTACCTTTTACGAACACAGAGAACTTTTGTTAAGACTGTTTCGAAGAACTACAAAAAGCTTTATCGGACAAGACAGTGCTAGAAACCCGTGATCTGGCCCACTATCCGAAGGTTTGAAAATTTGACCTCTTGCTTACTTTTGTTACAAAATTTTGTCTCATGATCATCAGGCACAACAGATAGATGCAGTGAAAACAAAAACTGCAATTCATTCTTTAGTCAAAACATGCAACATCGTGCGCAGTGGAACTTACGATATAACTCAGATTGATTCGTGTAATGTTTAAGATGCAAAAAGACGTGAAAGGGAAACGAACTTAGCAGCGGATGATAAAGAAGTATGTGAACGAATAATTTAAGAGGTACACAGCCGCTTCGAGTCTGCGGAACATCTGGATGCTGCAAAACTAGTGAATGCCGAAAACTTTGAATTATTTTCTGGAGTGCTTCGTGAAACAGAACTGAGCATTATCAGTGATCGTTATAAGGAACTTGACAAAAGCAAACTTTGAACCGAACCCAGAATTTAGTATCAAAATTTCGAATTCGGGGAGATAGAAGGAGCCCTTTCGCTGTTGCAGTTAACACAATCTACAAAACGCCTTTAGTGAAATGACCAAGGTTTCAAGAATTATTTTGACAGTTCCCATTTTTACTGCAGAACCAGAACGGGGTTTCTCAACTTTGAAGAAGATAAAGACCCTTCTGAGGAGCACCATAGGTTAGGATCGGCTCACCCCTCTGGATATGTTATTGTCACCCTACTAGCGTAAGATACGACCGGGGACAGCTCGAAAGGTCCGAGGCGGCCGAGCCACGCCACCCGCCCATTAATCTGTCACTAACTGAGGGGTGATTTGCGGAAATGTCACCTGTCCCTCGACGTTTCTCTCCCCTTCTCCTGTCCTCTGGAACGTTCGGGTGATTTGCGGGAAACCAGAGACTTCTAGAAAAACAGTGACATTCCTATAACAAGGGTTTCAGAGAGACAGTCAGGAGTCAGTCAGTGTTTGACGTGCTAGCGAAGTAGCGCCGTGTTAAGGAACGAGAAGACTGTGTACGTGCATCGGAGTATTGTCCGTAATTACTAGTGCAAGTGAAATTGTAACAGACGAACTGGTGAATTGTAATTGTGTGCAGCACGTAATTCTGTGTAATTGGCAAGTGTTAAACTGTAAGTCGGTAGAAATAAAGAACATTGTTGAGTTTGTGTAATTGGACTTTTCATTTCACGAACCCACAAAGTCACAATTGGTGTCAGGAGTGCGACATAGCACAATGGAGGCAGCATTAGAAAAGATTTTAGCGGAACTGAAAGAAATGAAGACGGCAAATGAAAACCTCGCTGCAAAAACAGAAGCGGCAAACAACAACCTCACCGCCGAGTTGAAACAAATGAAGACGGCCAACGACAACATCACCGAGAAGATGGAAGAAATGAAGGCCGAGTTATCCAAAGAAATGAGAGCAGCGAACGGCAGTCTGGCCACGGAAATGAAGGCGGCGAACGAGGCTCTCGCCGCAAAGTTTGAAGAACAGTTGGCCGGCGTAAAAGAGGACGTCACAGAGTTAGGCGAGCGCGTCGAAGACCTGGCGAGCCGCGTTAATGAGCTGGAAGGAAAAGCCGACAGCAGCGTGAAGTCCCTGAACGCCATGGTGGAGGACGTCGTCGGCAGGAAGCTGAAGGATATGAAGGCCGACGCGCCGGGACGCGACACAACATCTGCGCGCGTCAAACCTCCCAAGTATGACGGCGCGTCAACGTTTGAGGTCTTCCGCCGCCAGTTCGACACAGTGGCCAGGCACAACGGATGGTCACTGGAGGAGGAGGCCACACAGTTAATAGCCAGCCTCCAGGGAAGAGCCGCGGAAGTCCTAAACGTGGTGCAGACGACGGCGGCGCCCAAGGACATCTGGGAAGCCCTGGAGAATTGCTTCGGGAACCACCCCTTAGCCGCAGCATACCGCAGCCAGCTAAAGGCAAAGTCACAGCAGCCGGGGGAGACGCTGCAGGAGTTCTCCATTGCGATCGAGCAGCTGGCTAGCAAGGCCTTGGTTGACCTGCCACTGGAGTTCGTATCCCGGGAAGCCGCCTGCAAATTTGTTGACGGGTTACGGGACACGGAGATTCATCAGCGCCTAATGCTCGGGGAATGTAAAACCATCCACGAGGCGCTGACAGCGGCACTAAGGATGGAGGCGGCCAAAGTAACATCTATCCCGACGTCGAGAACGGGGAGTGTCCGCTACGCCGGAGACAGAAGACCAGCTGAGGGACGCCGGCGAAGACCTAGTGGCCTATGTTGGGGGTGTGGACAGCCCGAAAACCTTCAGAGAGACTGCCAACACCAGGAAGAGCAGGTGGAAGGACGAGTAAGGCCCGGCGTGGAGAGGGGCACGTCGGCGCCATTGCCACCATCCCCTCGAGTGACACTGCGCGCCGTCAGCCGGCGTATGGATGACGGCCTCATCGCGGACGGTTGGGTGAGAGGGAAGCCGTGCCGCGTGCTGGTGGACACTGGGGCAGCCGTGACCATCATCAGACCTGACGTGTCGAAGGGTTTGCCGACGAGGAAGCCAAGCCGACCGTACGAGCTGGTCTCGGCATCTGGCGACACCTTGCCTGTGGAGAAGGAGGCCCTGCTGGAGATGACCTTGGGGCGGAGTGCCGTGCGTCTGTGGGTGTTCGTCGCGAAGGTGGCTGAGGGGGTGATTCTGGGACTGGATGCCCTCAGGAGTCACGATGCGACGGTCGACGTCGGCAGGAAGGTCCTGCGGCTCAACGGAGAAGAGGTTATACTCCGTCAGCCCGAAGAGCAACTTGGAACCTGCAGGGTCGTCTTGAACGCAGACGTGGTTGTTCCCGCGAGGGGCGAGGTGATGGTGATGGCGCGACCAGAAGGCCAGACAGCAGGTTGGGTCCCGAGGCTGCAGGAGTACGACTTCACCTGGGAACATCGTAGAGGGAAGAGCCACGGTAACGCTGACGCCAGGTCCCGAGCACCCTGTCCAGAAGAGTGTGGCCACTGTACAAGAGTGGAGGAGAAGGAGCGTGCCGCAGCAGTCCGAGTAGTCACGGCAGTGCCTGCGGATGGCTGGGATAGCGCAGGCCTGAGGAGGGAGCAGCTGTCGGACGCAGACTTGGGGCCACTCTTGAGGGAAGTGGAGGCAGGGACGAGACCAACCTGGGAGGACATCGCACCGAGGAGCGCCACCTACAAGGCGTACTGGGCCCAATGGGACTCGTTGAAGACCAGAGAGGGCGTGCTGTTCAGGGTATGGGAGTCACCCGATCGGAAGACGCAGAGAGAACAGTTGGTACTTCCCCGGAGTAAGGTCCTGGAAGTCTTGGAGGAAGTGCACGCCGGTACTTCGGGTGGACACCCAGGAGCGAACCGAACGATCGACAAACTTCGGCAGCGCTACTACTGGCTGAGACTCCGAGCAGATGCTGAGAGATGGTGCCGTCAGTGTCACGTGTGCGCGGCGAGTCGTGGCCCCCACATTAGGAGCCGGGGTCGCATGCAGCAGTACAACGTCGGAGCGCCATTCGAACGGATCGCCGTGGAAATTGCTGGACCGTTCCCAGTTTCCGACCGAGGCAACAAGTACCTAATGGTGGTCGTGGACTACTTCACCAAATGGCCGGAGGTGTATGCCATCCCAAACCAAGAGGCAAAGACAGTCACAGACTGCCTCGTGGAGCAAGTATTCTGTCGATTTTGGGTGCCGTTAGAGCTACACAGTGACCAGGGTACCAACTTTGAGTCCAACCTAATGAAGGAGGCACTACAAAAGCTTGGGGTGAACAAGACTCGCACTACGCCTCTACATCCCCAATCGGATGGCATGGTCGAAAGGTACATCAAGACCTTAGAGGAACACCTGAGGAAGGTAGTGGCCAGCCATCAGCGAGACTGGGACGTCAGGGTGCCACTGTTCTTGCTGGCCTACCGCTCGTCTTCACACGACACAACTGGGATGACGCCAGCCAGCTTAGTGTTCGGCCGAGTGTTACGCCTCCCTTGTGACCTGGCTTTTGGAAGCCCTCCGGAAGCAAAACAGCCAGCGACCGAGTATGTGGAGAACTTGGTGGACCATCTCCACGACATGCACGAGATGGCTCGCCAGAACATCCAGAAGGCGAGCGACCGCATGAAGACCAGGTATGACAGGCAAGCCAACAGCCAAGGGTTCCAGCAAGGTGACCTGGTCTGGTTGTACCGTCCTACCCGGACCAAGGGACGCTGCCCGAAGCTCCAGCAGCCATGGCAAGGACCGTACCGGGTGGTGAAGAGGATTAACGACGTAGTCTACCGCATCCAGAAGGTTCCCCGAGGGAAGATTTTGGTGGTACACCTGGATAGCCTAGCCCGCTACAATGGTGCTGTTCGGGACGACCAGCTTTGAGGAGGGAGCAGTGTCACCCTACTAGCGTAAGATACGACCGGGGACAGCTCGAAGGGTCCGAGGCGGCCGAGCCACGCCCCCGCCCATTAATCTGTCACTAACTGAGGGGTGATTTGGGGAAATGTCACCTGTCCCTCGACGTTTCTCTCCCCTTCTCCTGTCCTCTGGAACGTTCGGGTGATTTGCGGGAAATCAGAGACCTCTAGAAAAACAGTGACATTCCTATAAAAAGGGTTTCAGAGAGACAGTCAGGAGTCAGTCAGTGTTTGACGTGCTAGCGAAGTAGCGCCGTGTTAAGGAACGAGAAGACTGTGTACGTGCATCGGAGTATTGTCCGTAATTACTAGTGCAAGTGAAATTGTAACGGACGAACTGGTGAATTGTAATTGTGTGCAGCACGTGATTCTGTGTAATTGGCAAGTGTTAAACTGTAAGTCGGTAGAAATAAAGAACATTGTTGAGTTTGTGTAATTGGACTTTTCATTTCACGAACCCACAAAGTCACATTATCTATACAGACGAAGCTTATCACAGGTATGCAGTGACTAAAAGTTTCCACTCTCCAAGTGAGCAGTGCGCATGTGAACTGTGTAACAAGGAATGCACTAAATGCCACTTAATCAGCTGTGCGAAAAGAGAGAAATCAGTTGTGGAATATAGCAAGGGGAACTAACTTAACAAATCAATTATGCACAAGCGCACGCAATTCTATTGCATTCATTATTTGTGTTTACGTTGCTATAGATGATGCTTTCCCAGCAAAAACACGAAGAGATTTATTTCAAGGACTCGTTTATATAACTATGCTATTCCTTCTATTCCAAAGTAATATACAAAGTTGCATATAAATTTACTTTAGTTATAAGCCTACTCGAAGGTATTGATTTCCACACATATCTAAACTAGTCGGTGCATATTCCTCTGTTATCTACATTCTGTTTGATGTCGCTTATATACGAAATAAAAATATAAATATACATATAAATAAAGCAGTATTATTCACATTTATGATACAATAATATAATATAACTTAGAAAAACATATACAATGCCTGATAGGATCCGTGGCGACATCTAGCGGTAGCGGGCGCATTACTTCATGCTGCTAATATGAATGTGCTCTCACTCCACGACACATGAGTAGAACGGAGCGATCTTTCAAACATTTATTTGCGAAATCGGGAAAGTAATTTTTTGAACTTATTATGCCAATTCGTATTAATTATTACTTCCATAAGGGGAAGACAAAGGTCACACATGCTATTGGATCAAACGAAATCTCCGCGTTGTTATAGATTACTTGCATATTGAAACTTTTGCATTTATCTAGCAACTAACTTTCCAGAGTAAACATAATTTAAAACTTAAATTTCCCCGGTTCAGTTACTTTTTCCTCCAGGTGCTTAGTGACTGATATGCTCGCAAGAGGGATGCGCACTAACTGTTCTTTATACCCAAGTTGTTTCCTTACAGACACGGTACTTCATTATATTTCCTATAAATAGCCTTCTTTTTATCCCATGTAATTGGGGGGAAATATCACCAAAAACTCTTATGTGCTGTGGTATCTACCCACTAGCAATTATTTTCCTATCTGTTTTCTAAATAATTCGTATAAAATTTTATTTATTACATCTGATCATGTTAAACACGACAAAAGTTTGCTAAACTTATTTCCTACATGTAACTTTGTAGTTGCAGGATTTATTTGAAAGAGAAAGTACTTTAAGGAATAGTTTCCCATGCTCTCACAATAAACAAAAGTACATAAGTTAAAATACATTTTTTTTTTTTTTTGTAATTTTACGACCTCCAACGTTAAGCCAAATCGGACGGTGAATGACATGGGTGAAATGATGCTCAAATGTGTCCAGGGTCCACGGAGCTTAGAGCTACCCGACATATGCCTTTAAGGATAAGGGAAAACCCTGGAAAAACCTTATCCAGGTAGCTCATCCTGACCGAGTTTCGAACTCGGGACCTCTTGAACCTGAGGCAGACACGCTACCATCTAAAAATTACAACTAACAACAGAAAGTGTCACAAATATGTTTAATGTCAGTAACTGTTCAGCTATATATATCGTCAATTTTAACAATATTTAGATTTTTATTTGCGAAGTTTTAATCTCTCTAAAGGTCTCCCAGTTACACAAAGGTGTTCAAATTATAATACCTCACATACAAATTACCTGCCAAAAATTTAAGGTATCTATTTACTTCATTGTGAATATCTTAAAAATGATTTAGTCAAAACTGCTACAGCCATTTTGAGAAAATAGAATGTAAACAAGAGGTTTTGTGTAGTTTATGTAATAGAATTCTATGAAAATCTTTGTGTTCAAATTTTTTGAAAGATGCTAAACTTAACACATGTGATGCACATTCGACTTTTCGTATTGAATTATGCTGTTCGCAAACATGGATACATTTTTATGTACTTTTTTAAAAGCCTTTCCTTTTCTTCAGATGAAATCAAAATGTGCATAGCAGTAAAATATTATTCCATAATTTCATGCAGTAATTCTCTGTTTAGCCGAGGCAAGTGGTATAGAAACTAAAAACAAAAGAGCCTACTTTGAATTCCTGAAAACAATAATAGGAAATAAGAGTGACAAAAACAAAAATGCCAATTACTTCCTATTGTTAACCAAATTCCTTTATTTTAATTTAAATGAACATTTTTTCCGTTTCTTCCACCTTGATAAAACAAAGAATTAAAAGGTCACTTGTCTTACGCATTATACACACTTACAGTAAAGAGCTATTCTTTTTTCATTTTATTTCAAAACTAGCTTTTTGCAAAAATGGCCTCGGGGGAAAATGCAGTTAACCCAAATTTATAGGAGAGTAGGAAAACAAGAAGGTAAGGGTAGCTGCAAACGAGAGTGTTCTATATTTGAAACTCTGTCAGGTAATTTTTGGCAATACTTTCATTTCACTTTTAATACTTATATTGACAATGCCATATCTGATTGGCAGACAAAATTAAATTAGCATTTTATAATTAAAATAGGTATTTTGATTCTTTATCATTTGCAGACGATAAAGTTATCATATCTAGCTCAGAAAATGGTCTAAAAGAAGCGTTACATATATTAAATAACACTGTGCGTGAAAGTAGCTTAGCAATATCTATAAATAAAACCAAAGTTTTACCCTTCAATGGATCCGATACCATAATAGTGTTGCCTTGCCTTCCTACCGGAATACCTCATCCCAGGCGAGACAAGGGGTAGTCGTGGCTCAGATTTCGTGGCACACGCACGGTGAGTATTTCTGTGTTTGGTCTTAAGCTTTGGGATTTAGTACTTCGAGACATGGCTTTTCTGATCACCCTCCTACCTGGGCTGTGCTTCCGTTAAATTTAGGGGAGTAATTCTCGAGGGACCACCTTACTTTTGAAAATAGACTAGGACGCCGTCCAATTTTTTGGTGTGACTGAACTCATATGGGTTTTGTCATGTTAAAGAAGGTGATTGTTAATCTGTAATGCCTGAAAGGAGAGAGCTGTACATTTTTCTTTGCAATTAAAAATATTTATCCGGGGGTTCTGTATATTTGACGAAGGAAATAGAAGGCAAACCTTTGTCACAATTGGTCCTTATCATTTAAACCCCCATCCCTTTCCAAAATTGTACCTAAGCCCCCACGGTGCAATTCAATAGGAAAAATATTATTATAAGCAAAACTCGTTGAACTTTAATTATCTTGGTTGCAATATCTCTTGTTTTAAATAATAGGGAAATTTTAAATAAAATCAGCAAGTTTAACAATATATGTGGCACCTTAGGGAGAACTTTAAAAATACGTGAAGAGAGGCTAAATTAAAATTTTATAAAGAAACTGCGGTTCCTATATTATTATATGGCAGGTAATTCTGGACTTTAGCAAAAAAGGAGGAACAAATGATTGAAACAGCAGAAATGAAGATTTTGAGAAATGTAGTAGGGTATAATCCTCTAGATTAGCAAGGAAGTGATGACATTCGAAATGAATTGGATATTTTTAAGCTAACAGAATAAAACAAAATAAATCAACTGCAAGGAACATGTTAACAGAGTGAACGATAGCCGCAATCCAGAATTAGTTTTATATTGTAAATCATTAGTGACAAGAAATGTTCATATACCAAGAGAAAGACAGATAATAACACTTTTCATTTAAAATTTATGATATCGGAACGAGCGCTGATGGCCTAAACCATGAAAAGTTGGTAATGATAATTCCCATTATTAACTTATATTTATATAATTCATAATTTCCTATATTATTTTTAGCATCCTGCATTTCAAAACATATTTCATTTGCCTTTTAATACGATAGGTGACCCCAAACGGATTTTTTGTGCTAAATTCTACAGTAATCTCCATTTTCTCCCATCACGTCATATTTTTATACTATTCATAAATAACAGAAATAAAATTAAAGCTTGGTAAAACGTAATAAAATTACTTTCAACAAGAGTGTTCTATGAAAAGTTAGTCCATAATTATAATTTTATATTTTCAATTAATTAATTATTAATTAATAATAAGTATAAGTACATTCATAATCTCACCTAGATATTGCACTTTAATTTTTCTCCTCTTTGACCTTTTCGCATGTTGCTCAGAGCAATCCCTTTTTAACATCCAACACTATTCCGAATTCTAATAAGCAATCTACTTTCATTATTACCTTATCTCCATATTTTTATATCCTGTTGAAATATTTTACCCCCTTCCTCACCAAAATATCCTTATATATCAAGGAAATAATTTATATGCGAATAAAGAAAGTGTCCTTTGACACTCATGTTGCAATTTATATATATGACACCTTATAACATAGCTTTCATTATGTTAACATTATTTGTATTTTTGTATTTCCAAGATAATTAAGAACAACATTTCTGAAAGCATTCCAGGCAGCATTCACTTCTATGCTCGTAGTATTCTCGAACTGACCGTGCAACATCAGTTTTCGAATTTGTTGGCCAAAGAATACATCAGTTTAATTTTTCCATAATGAAGGAAATGTCACACAAAGGTATCTAAAGCACTCGCTGTCTTTATCCAGAGTTTTCAAAAATTGTCTCATTAAACCTAATTTTACATGGAGGGATGGCAACAATACTTTTGAGGGATCAATAAGAGGTTTACCTTTTAAATTGTTTCTTCGCCCGATGTTGCATTACTCATACATCACCTCTGTTCTCTTTCCCAGTTGACCTAGCTGTGTTTCTCATTCATATAGGAAACAAGGATATTTTGTGAAACCAGTCTGCTGATAAAGTAATATTGCAATACTAATCTTGGAATCTGCACACACTAGCCATAGACAGTTTTCATACTTTTTGTACTTATAACTCTACTGATTATGTATTTTTTATTATTTCTTATTAACTATGTTCCATTTTTCTTAATCTGCGCCATATTATATATTCAATATTATTATTTAAAATTTAATTAAATTAATTACTTGAAGATATGCACATGAATTTCACAATTCTTTATTCATGATTTTTGGTTTCCGAAAGGTTTTGTATACATTGTAGGTAGTTTTTTGTTTGTTCAATTTACATCCTCAAGGTTAAGTCTTATGAACGATGAATTAAATAGGTGAAAAGAAATTATGCTCAAATGAGCACAGGATCCATGGAGCTTAGTGTTACCAGACATTCATCTTTCAGGATGAGGAAAAATCCCGAGTTTGAAGCTCGGTCAGGGTGAGTTATCTGGATAAGGTTTTTCCAGGTTTTTCCCTTATCCTGTAAGACGAATGTCGGGTAACTCTAAGGTCTATGGATTCTGGGATCATTTGGACAGCATTTTATCCATTCCATTCATCGCCCGATATGACTTAACGTTGGAGGACGTAAATTACAGAAAAAGAAACACCATCTCTGTTGCTGTCTGTGAAACTTTCTTTCAACTTGATTTTTTTCGCCACAGTATAGATAAAGTCAGGCTAGTTGGCACCGCGGTAACTTGTAAAGGACGTGTTTAGGAGGTCTCAGGTTAAAGTCGCCGCGACCGCACACTCTGGCCTTAGGCTTCGTATCTGTCTCCGTTGTTTAACCGAATGTTTGGGATAAATTCCCATTCGTTCCCCTTTTGTCCTTTAACTCCATTTCCTTCTTATCCATCAGCTGTGCTTCCAAGTTTCATGACGGTGACGGCACATAACGCGGATGCTTGCTCCAAGGAAAAAGTATTCCCCGTGGAAACTGGAAGTCTGCCTGATTCGGCGGGTTGCTGTTTCTCCTATTTGGACAGCTCCAATGCTGGAGCAAAGAACTTCGGTGCATATCTGTGTCCTGTCTGCATGCGCACTGCAGCAACCGTGGTTGCTTCACTTCATCCTTTCCTTCTGGTAGACTGTAGTAGCGACAGATAAGGTCGTGAGGTTTCCTTCTTTGTTGTACACGTATCCTCTACCTTATATTATCGATAAACAATTTCCCAGAATACGATTTTTGCCTACTGAGTGACCTAGATAGCAGCTAATCCAAAAATGGCCTTTTCTAAAAAGTTAACTTTGAATGTTTTGATAAGGCTAAAATTATAATATTCAATCACAGTTCAAGTGGGTTCTTGGTAAAGTAATATTCTCTGCAAATTAGAAGAGACCCATTCAAAACAAAATTACGTGGACGTTTTCGGACACTTTCTGTTTCGTTTTTCTTTAACTAGTTTATCAATGTCAGGACGTAATATCTGGGAAACTTGTAATCGAAGGGTGCATGTTACATTGTGATCTGACAAGGTATTTCGGTGTTTGGATTTAGCTAATTTCACAACAGAAAAAAAAAATTGTTCGGGAACATATGTCGAGCCAAAGGTATACAATGTCCGTGCTGAAAGTGAATAAAAACCCCGAAAATCTGGTTTGGGGGACATTCTCGTAAAAATCTTTCTTGTGTGTATATTTGTCCTTCAATAAATCATCACATTGTAAACTTAACAGCTCCATTTGGTGCGTGGCGGTTACATTGTTGTCATCGAGTGCGCTAAGCCTGACTGAACACTCAGATTTTGTACTCACAGCGCCATTTATATTGTCACCCAATTAGCGGTAGGCATGAGGGCAACAGCTGTGAAGAAACCAGAGGCGGCCGAGCCACGCCTCTCATCAGTCTCTGTCACTAACTGAGGGGGAAGATTAGAGGGAATGTCACTCGTCCCTGGACGTTTCTCTCCCCTTCTCCAATCATCTGGAATCTTCGCCTGGAAACTAGAGAAGCCGAGAAGACGGCGAGGTGCCTATAAAAAGGGCTGCAGCAAGTCAGACAGTCAGTCAGTGCTTGACGTGCTAGTGAAGTAGCGCCGTGTTAGTGGAAGAGAAGACTGTGCGACGGAAGAATTTACGTAATTGTGTACGTGCATCGGAGTATTGTCCGTAATTACTAGTGCAAGTGAAATTGTAACGGACGAACTGGTGAATCGTAATTGTGTGCATTACGTAATTTTGTGTAATTGGCAAGTGTTCAACTGTAAGTCGGTGGAAATAAAGAACATTGTTGAGTTGGTGTAATTGGACTTGTCATTTCACGAACCCACAAAGTCACAATATATGCAACTTGGTTCTACACGCCTCTTGCCTAACGTCACACGCACTGCAGTCCTCGCTCCCGGCTCAATACTTTACAACTCTCAAAGCCGTCTTCCTCTGATTTATCCAGTATCCATTCATTACATTTGTGCAATGCTGCTACAATTTGGGGGGTTTTCTTCGTATCAATTAAAAGGAAAAGAAACAGATCACATGGTTTTCTTTTACGGTGATAATGAGTTGTTCTAATTTCATGTCATCAATTATATTTTTGATGTTGTAGGTGAAGTATTTGTGATATGCACCTCTGTACCAACAAATTCCTTACAGAAACTTTCGCATACAATTGCAAAATTTCTGTATTATCTGATAAAATTGCTTGAATTATGTTTACGTACTGTAACCAGTCGCTCCTTCGGAGCACATTTTAATCATAAGTTAAGAACATATTGCAATAACGTTCTGATTTAGGTATTACAACTACAAATTACGCAATTCTATTCATATTACAAGATTAATAACTGGAGGAGTTGGCCCCGTTATTTTTTCTTATCTGCCTAGCTCGTGAGAGTCCAGCGGAACGATAAGTCATAAAACATTCTCAGCCGTAAGGGCTGAAATGTTGCTCAGGTGGGAAAAATTAATTTTATTCGCCATCCCTTGCACTGTAAATCATGACAACATTCCTTGTTGTTTTGCCACGGGGGAGCGGTAATATGCTTACCTGGGCGCCCTTGTATTATCATGCTAAAATATGGATATGGTCGTACTCTTCTTTGTGGGATTTCACCAGGTGCCCATTAAAATAATCCTGCATATGAATCTCTCTAACTGCTACTGAAATTCTCTAATTGCTTCTGATAAACGTCACAAGTATATAGTGTTAATGAACTACACCTCACAAATTGGAATATCTGCACAGCATAAAAGAGTCATATTTCCCGAATATTACCTAATAACGGTTATGTACAGCGAATATTTCTTACCGGGCATTGCAGGGGTGACGTTTTAAACCCCGAATGATGACTCAATTAGTTTAATTTATTTCTGCCATTTTCTTCACAGAGTTATTATTCAATGATCTGAATAAAATTTTGTGTAGTGGATCTTTAGCCCTTTATCCCTTATAACTATAATTTCGTGAACTCTCTGTGATACTGATAATAAGTGATGAAAATCCCCTTATATTTACGTAAATCAACTTTAAATATCTGTATATATAGTCTGTTTTATTTCCTTGACCACCCTTATATGGCGGTACTGCAAGTTTGAAGTGCTGTTAGTGTCTAAGTACTCATTAGTATGAAAACAAAATACCTACATTTCAGTAACTTACAGATTATTACGGTGGATGAAAGTTTAAACTGTTTTTATCTTAAGACCTGAAACTTTCCTGCATACGAATATATTCAAGATAATCTCTGTCATCTCCTGAAATGGCATTTAATTTACTGCAAACAGACATTTGTTCAGTGATGCGAGTATTGGTAGTGTTTTGCATTTGTTGATTATTGCGTTATAGCTATTTAATGTTTATAACATTTCTTGTAAATATCCTGATGATGGGAGCGATAAACAATCCCGAAACGTCAATTTCTAATCGTCTATTCACATAGCTTGTCTCCCAAGATCTTGAATGCCATTTTATTTTCTCTATACCGCCCTAGTTATTTAATAACGTAATGGCTTCACAGTTTTTGCATAATACAGAGCATTATTTATATAAATATTCAGTGGAACTAGAGAATATGAAAATGCTACAAACTTCAGGCAGTCATTTTAAACATTTTGGAAATGACACGTAACCTACAACCACCCAGAAAAGTAACATCTGAATATAGTTATACATACAGAAAAGCAATATGGTTATTGTGGAGTAAGAAGGTATAATGCACGAGATTTAACTTGCCACTTTTTGCCCTATTCTTGTCTAGCACGGGCGCTGAGTTTCTTTCCTTGATATGGTCATTCCCTTTTAAAGCTCTGTTGTATTTCTTAATTACCTGGCCACGCCGTGGCTCAGTGGTTAGACCGCTTGGCCCTCACCAAGGCGGCCCGGGTTCGATCCCAGGCGACCGCAAAGTGAGATTTGTGCTGGACAACACGGCGCTGGGGCGGGTTTTCTCCGGGACCTCCGGTTTCCCCCGCCATCTCATTCCACCGGTGCTCCATCTTCATCTCATGCATCATCAGTGTCACCGCCTGCGATGCCATATGTAGTAAAAGCGGGCGTTAAACACTATACATTTCATTTCATTTCTTAATTACCTGCTGTGGTATGAGGGTAAGTACAAGCAGGCATCAGTGGCTACTAAAATTTAGAAAGCCAACTATACTGTCGCGAACCCATATCTACGATCGCGCGGCTTGTTTACACAAAAGGAACTGATAGGCGGACAGTGTGAACACCAAGAGCCGGCAGACAAGATAACAGGCAGATAAAGGTCTGCCGAAACAAACAAACTGAGATAAATGGAAATTTCTAGTTACTTCTTGACTGATACAGACTGTTCGGGTTCTGGTTTATTTTCGATAATCTAGAAATTATCAGTGAGGTATTTAAAGAGGCGACGACTCGCCAAGAGTCGTTGCAAGTTGTTGTAAAGCCATGTAACAAGAGTATTGTAAACAGTGGAAGTTGAGTAAGCTGTTTGTTATTGTCATCGACCTTGGTGTTGTAAATTGTGCTATGTGATGTAATTCTGCAGCTACGCAGATAAGGAACATTTAGAATTTCGGCAAATTGGACTTTTAATTCTACGAACCCACAAAGTCACAATATCTGTGTCGAGGATAATGAAATTTAAATTTGTAAAGAACTCACGCAGAGGAAAACTTCTGACAGAACGGACAGACGTTGTGCAAAAAGATTCGCATGTCTAAGATAAATGAAAGAGATTAGGGTTTCCAGTGCCCCTATTAGTTACTTAGATGAAACGCGGATTAATACAAATTATACAAAAACAAAGTGTGGAAAAGTGAATAGGACGATTTTCAATTTCCACGACGCATCCCATGCAAGGCCAGCGTGGGTATTTCGAATTGTTTCATTCCCAACGTTCTTCTGAGTTTTAAATCGCAATCAAGCAGAGACTAACATGAAGAGATAGATAGTGAAGCCTTTAAAAATTAGTTTATTAATCAGTTGTTACTCAGCATTCCCCCCAATAATGCCATAGTAAAAGACAATCATCTTATCATTCTATTCAAATCAACAAGACTCCGATGTCACCACTTAAATGAGTAACGCTCCATGACAATAATATTTAATTTGATTCATATTCCACAAAAGCTATAATCTACGAACAAGTATAGCTAAATACAGTCTCATAATTTATGAAATAGATCGCATAGTGCAAATACACGGCCACGCTGTAACACGTATCTCCGTATCATTGTGACTTAAGTAATGCTATAGAACTTGCATCGGCACAGATAAAAACATGTCCCAAAATGCAACATATCATTTAAGCATGGTGAAGTAAAAGTGTTGTTTGATAGAATAGTAGGTGAAGTGTCCGAACAAATCTGGCGGGGAGCTTATGAACATATTGAAAAGATTGAACAGTTTTATTGAGAGAACGCTGCATTATTAGACGAAATTAGTGATAGGTTCATAATTAATTTAGAAGATGATTCAGATAATGGAGATGAAGATCATTTTGAAATTTCTGACAGTGAATAATGGGAACAGGAACTAAATTTGTGAGGACGAAGAAGGATCATCCGCCACTGATGTGTCTGCCCTGCCTGGCAGGCCATAAAAGAGGGAGGGGTTAGAAAAAACAAGTGAGTACGCATTGCTTTCTCTTTCTAAAAACCAGGGGCCAAGTTAAAACTCGTGCACTATAATTCCAAACAAAGCAGCTAGGGTTTAAGAACAAGGGGCTCATATTCATATACTAACCGGATCGCTGCATGAACATAACTGGAATATAACGTATAGATTTGCCAGTCACACGACAAATGTATAAATGAATATCAGTGCACAATGAGAAACTAGCTATTACATGTGTATACAGAACTGAACCATGCCAAGGCCGTCTCTATGTTTACAGGCCAGGGGGCTGAATTAGATTGCCAAAGATGACATCATCGAACGCTCTCAATATTGCTTGTTTAGTAACTAGTAAACATAGAGTATCTACTAAATAGGAATGCAGCATATCGGTGTGTGGTTGAAGTGCTAAAAGTGGCATCTGTCTCTCAACGGATCAGTAAAATATTACCAAATAACTAACTGAGCATAAAAAACCTTATTAGTCAGTGTAGCTTTCAGTACAAAATGTCTAGGAAGTATTGTGTGCCGTGATGTATGTTTATCTGTAAATCAAGTACAATAGAACATTTTTGTTTCCAAAGAATCCATACAGCAGACAGAGGTGGGTACGTGCTATTCACAGGGATAACTATGAACCAGATGTTGCTTCTGTGCTATGTATTAAACATTTATCTCTACAGCACATAGTGAAGGAATTACTTCCATGCATGAAAACGTGTGTGTAGTACCCGAAAAAATTCTTAAACTTACTGAAGATGCGGGCCCCTCACTGTTTCCTAATTTACCACCTTATCTTACTTCAGAACCTACTGCCAAACATAAGGCTCCATACAAAGGAAAAGGGAAATGTTGGAAAGGGATGCAACTGCATTTCATAAATGGCAAGAAGATTAAAAGTTGTTCATTTTCAGAGTTTTAAAAATATAATTGATGACATTAAATTAGGAAAATTCATTTTCACTGTAAAAGAAACCGATGTGATGTTTTTTGGCTTTTAATTGATACGAAGAAACCCCCAAAAATGTAGAAGCATTGAACAAATGTCATGATAAGGCTAAAACTGCAATACTCAATCACAGTTCAGGTGAGTTCTTGGTAAAGAACTGATACTGGATAAATCAAAGGAAGACGGCGTTGAAAGTTGTGACGTATTTTAGCCTGGAGCGAGGCCTGCAGTGCGTGTGACGTTAGGCAAGAGGCGTGTAGTACCAAGTTGCCTATATAAATGTCGCTGTGACTACACAATCTGAGTGTTCAGTCAGGCGTAGCGCACTCGATGACAACAATGTAGCTGCCACGCACCAAATGGAGCTGCTAAGTTTACAATGTGACGATTTATTGAAAGACAAATATACACACAAGAAAGACTTGGCTGATTTTTACAAGAATGTCCCCCAAATCAGATTTCCGAGTTTTTATTCACTTGCCGCACGGACATTGTGTATGTAGGCTCGATATATGTGTGAACAATTTTTTTCTGTTATGAAATTAGCTAAGTCCAAACCCGAAAGTACCTTGTCGGATCACAATTTAACATGCAGCCTTCGATTACAAATTTCCCAGACATTACGTCCTGACACTGATGAACTAGTTAAAGAAAAACGAAACAGAAAGTGTCCGAAAACGTCCATGTAATTTTGTTCTGAATGGGTCACCTCTAATTTGCAGAGAAAATTACCTTATGTTTTATTTTATTTACTTTATAACATGCCTGACCTTCAGATAAACTACGAGTTGAAATTTTATACATTTTCTCATAGCACAGAGCTAAAATGTAATCGTTTATAAACTGTGACCACTTGTGTAATTAAAGCAGTCAGCATTAATATTACAACAACCAAGATGTAAATTGTACAAATTATCAATACCCGATACGCTTGTTGTCTTCCCTACGCTGTCGGAACCCCAACGTATCAAACTGTTTCCTTCCTCCTGGGCAGCAGAAATCAGCGCGGTGACGACACACGTTAACCTGCCTTTCGTTCGGGGGCATATTTGTCGCCAGCTGACGGAGCTGACGTCACACTGCCACTACCTGTCTTCCGCTGGGATAAATGGTTCAAATTTGATGCTCTTTTGAGTCACCTGAATTAGTTCGCAATAGAAAGTAATCAAACAGAGCATAAACTACTTCAGGCCGTCAACATTTCAAAGGAATGTTGGGAATGAATGAATGTTTCACAGAATACGTCAAAGCTAAATTACTAGAACAGGTAAAACTGATTAATCAAAAATCAATAAAGTATACGTCCGATACCTGTTATGGACGTCCTGAATTAATTTTTCTCACCCGACAGCATTTAGTCAAATACGTGATTCCAATGTGGTTTTTTTTTTTTTTTTTTTTTTTTTTTTTTTTTGTTGCTGCCGATCTTAGTTATGTCAGACAGTTTTGTGAAACCGTCAGTCCTGATAATAATTCGAAATCAATGCGTTTAAAATACTGTGACTTTGTGGGTTCGTAGAATTAAAAGTTCAATTTGCAGAATTTCCAAATGTTCTTTATTTTCGTAGAAATAAACTTGCAGATTACATCAGAATTACGTTACATACACAATCACAGTCTACCAAGGTCGACGACCAAAACAAACAGCGTTCTGATTACATCTGTGTACTACATCATCTCTCGTTACAACACTTTACACTGTTCACGACTGACTCTTGGCGAGTCGTCACTTCCTTAAATACCTCATTGATAATTCGAGAGTGTTCTGTAACAATGAACAGATATTTTTGGAACAAACAAGACATCAAATGTTCTATAAAACAATCAAAACGTTACCAGAATGTTCCAATTACCTCACTTATATGTGTCGGTAAGTCTTTTATCTCGCGCTATCTTTATTTGTTTTTGCAGGCTCTTTACTTCCACACTGTCTGCCTATCAGTTCCTTTGTGTAAACAAGCCGTGCGAACCCTTTTAGCGCGTACGCCGGCAGTCGTAAAAGGGAGTCAGAAAAGGCGAAAATGCTCAGTGATCACGAAAAAGTAGGAAATGTGTTGCTAGATAAAATTTATGTGAAATTATTATATGTAACATTCAAGATCTTTCAAACACACAAGAGCCTCCAAGAACAGTGCAAAACTTTATGATGATATTTCTTACATCCAGAAATAAAGATAATATAGCTCTATATCCGGTGAAAAGTTTAAAAGCACGAAAAGGCATAGAAAAAGGACATGCCGTGAAAATTGATTTTGCTACTCAAAATTTATGTTAGCTCTTATTTAAGATTAATTAATAGGGGAGTGCTGGAGTGGGAATCATAGTTCACGTGTTAGTTAACGGCGTGCATTTTCAGTATATTTCAGTGCTTAATTTCCAGGGCTTACGGACCTGAATTCCTTAGATTAGAAAACCAGAGAAATTTAAGTTTACATAGATACCGAGACATGTTTCAATAATATTGTTTCTGATCAGAACGTTAGTAATTGTGAACTACCAAGTGCTGTTTTGACAGGTAAAATAATAAAAGTAATAGACGAAATCCTATAAAAATGCATTATTAACCAACACTATATGGCATTACCTACAATTAAAGAAGTAAACTGCAGTTATATTCGCATCGAGAAAGACACATACTTCGTCATTAACAAGTATAGAATACATGTTTTCCACTTACATACTAACACACGATAACCTTTAATACAGAAATGTAAAAATATAAGTTAATGCATGTTTCTTTATGCGCGAAGATGCAAACGAGCTTTATAAAAGGTTTGTAATCCGTACAAATTACTTGGTACGTGGGCCTCACGTTGTGACATCACGAATCGCGTATTCAAGCCTATCAACATAGAGAAGGCCCTGAAAAACTCCATTCTCAAAGCTTGCCCAGCATGCTCTCCGCACGGTGGTGTTCTATCCAGGGGTTGCCGGGTGGGATAGGAGTTTTCGATTTCACATCAAGCTTCTCGTAGCGGCAGCCCAACAGATTAGAGCGCTGCACATCAGCATTTAAAATTTGTCGGTGTCAACGGTATCGAAGCGAAGCGAAATTATATCTGAAAAACTGATCATCAATTTGTAAACTTCACAACATTTTTAAGCCCTGCGAGGGCGTGTGACCAGCAAGAAGGAAGGGAGTGGATTTTCACAAAGACCTATCGGTAAGTAAGATGCTAGCATGTAGCTAAATACCGAAATTTAATATGACATAACCTGAGCCGTACCTTCATATATATTCATTTTTAATTAAATTCTTTAGATTACTGTAGCACTTTATGATATATGTATAAAGGATGTTGTACATGCAAAAGCATTAGTTTCATTAACCTTGTTACTTCATTATTAATGCAATAACTATGTTTTTCTGTTTTTTTTAGCTAACTCATCATCTCAGGCTATCAGGAATACGATGGCAGAAATTGAAAGTGCTGAATTTGCGGAAGTTGTGTATGTTTATTGTTTTGGTGATATGCAATAATCTTCAGGAACATTATTAATGTAGCACAAAGGTTTCTTTCTCACATATACAGCAATTTACTGTGGCATATCCTCACATATTTCTTAAAGTTTAAGTTTCATTTCAATACCAGTGGAAAAGTAACAAAAAATTTGAGGAATATTGTAACAAGCATGTTCTAAATTTTCAGGAAAAATGAGTCTATTTTACGCAGCTGATTGGACATATTCATTGGCTTTGTGTTAGATGTTTTAAATTTAAAATATTTGAGTCATATATTATAGTCCATGTAAGGTAAGTAGTTTCTAGTTTAAATTACTGAAAAAATTGTTTTCCTGAGTCACAGATCTTTTGTAATAGTCATTTGATTTCCATGTGTTCATATAAAACAATATTAAGCCAAAATTAAACACCATGAATATTATGTGATTTCTTTGGTATTTAATCTTTGTGTACTAATGGTGTTGTTATCCTCCCCTGAATAGAATTTAGTCATTGTAATTGTTTTGGGGGTGAGGTTAATTTAGTCCATAACACTTAGGTCTTCAATATAGGGCAACCATGTTTTAAGGATGACTCGAGTGCACTTGACATTAAAGGCACATAGTGCTGAGCATCTCATGTATCACAACACAATTGGGGCAAATGCTTTTAGAAAAAATGTGTAACATGTTTTATGTCATCAGGGACAGAAATACTTAAACAATTGCCTGTCAGCTTCATAGACATATCTCTTTGCATGTTGTCACAAATCTTTTAATCTCGTGCTTTCTGTACTAACATTTGTACAACTAAATACATGACAATTTTCAAAAAAAAATTTCCATCTCAGACTACCTTCAATATGAAACATTTGTGCATTTCAGCCACCTTACTTTTCCTGGATTAAGTAATCTAAAATATATGAATTGTTTGCAAGGATGTATTTGCAATGTTTCATGGCAGCATCTGTTTTTGATAACACAATATACTGTGTATGCCTTGTGTACTACTCGCTTCATTGTGTCGGTCTACCCAGAGTATATAAATTTTCAGATATACCAAAACTGTGGCTGTGGTTTTGGTACAGAATTCAATTTCCTTTGATTTCTGTAGAAATTCTTTGTTTATAATTGGCAGTATCTATGTTTACATATAATCTTGGGGGAGGCTTAAATTAACATCTTTGGGCCAGATGCTTGGATATGAAATTTTATAAAGTTTTTCTTTAAATTCCACTGATATTTTGAAGAATTAGGTTCTCTTAACCTTACTCATCAGTGTATAATTACATCATCGATAAAGAATCTGTTAGCTTTTAACAGCAATTAAAAAATATGATCTGAGATTCCATTAATTCAATTTGTTCTATCATGTTTAATGCATTAATTCACTATGTAATATTGTACACACTACACTAAATGATGCACCTGAATATTCATCTTAGAAGAGACCTGGTGGGATTAGAATTGATCTTGTAAAAGATTTAACAAGTTTTAAGAGCAATTGTGCATTGCAAGAAATTATTAAAATGTCATTTTGTAATCATCAGTATATGCCATATTTACTTTTATTTCCACTATTCCACTTACTCTTAAAATGTGTACAATGTCAGCTGCAGCGAGGACCTAAAGACAGTGTGTGACATGATCTCAAATTAGTAAAGCTTCATAATTAATAATAGGTTATTAATCATCTTTCATGTTAATATAACTATGTAATGCTTAGGTCTTCAATATACGGATACTATGTTTTAAGGATGACTCCAGTACACTTGACATTAAAAGCACATAATGCTGAGCACCTCATATATCAGACAAAATTGCGGCAAATACTTTTAGAAGAAATATGTAATATGTTAGTGACTTTTAAACTGCATTCATGTATTATTCTGTGATCCATCTATCTGTTCTCAACATGTGCCTACTTGTCACTGTTTATGTGTAATATTGGTACACAGTTTCTGTAATACTAACAATTTTAAGGATGATATACCATCACAGGTGTGACCCACTGCAGGTTTACATGTCAGTGTATTGACATGAAACTGACACTGTTAAGCATTCTGTCATTGTTCTAAGTTGGGATGAAAGCCTCTATCTTTTGCATGGAAAAAAGTGCTCAACCCAATATATGAACCATCCGTTACGTGCAGTGACGCACAGCCACGTAATAATTTTGATATACAGATATAGCCGCACACATACAATGCACTTATTGTTTCATTCCAGTGAACAGTAGAGGAATTATGGACTGTCAAAAGAAATAACGCTTAGATGTGTAAGCATTTTAATTATATCTATGAAATTATTTTCTATTAACAACTCAAACACACAGTTCCAGCACTTTCACTGCATAATTAAGACCACAAACAACAGTAATAGTTATGAGTGTAACCTTTCATTGATTTACTTATATGACATACATTCAGTTGTATGTCATATTCTCCACTAATCTACACTATGCAGGGAGCATCAATCGCATCTTAGTCAGAAAGTACATAGCTTCTATCTTAAAGAAAGCCATTTACCCAAACAGTTGCTGTGCACATTAATAAAATCATACTCCACAGTCAGATAATTGCATCAAATTTTATCCATTTGGAAGAAACACTGTGCATTGTCTTTTTTCAGCATGTATTACTATGCTTATACATGTCATTAAAGCATTTAAAAATTCAAGGCTATAGCATTCCAGTGTTGCAAAGACAAAGGTAAGCTAAAGACAATTAATTTTAAATGAACGATACAGATTTTATGTACTTAATATTCTTCTTAGATTCATTGAACTGTATGTTTCATTCAACTCATAATAATGTATACTGCATTTGTGAACGATAATCCAACCAAAGAGTTTAGAAGTATATAAAATAGTCCCTTTTATTAAACTTATGTCTTCAGTTGCTGACACTGCCTCATGAACTACTTTTTAAGGTTTTACTATATTATTAATGCCATGAATCAATCACAAATTTCAGGTTCTTCTCTGAATATTTTTTCGTAAACTTATGCTGAAAATAATGTATGCACTATAGAGCTTTTAAAATTTTTATTAAATGTAAGCATTAACAGAGCTTATTTGATTTCTTTTTAAAGATATAGTGCTATTTTTTGTACATAGTTGTTATCCTCATTTACAATTCATATATACATTTCTTTAGTGATATTTTTCGTTATGTTTTTTAACACCTCGTTCCAAGATATTTTTCAACATTATTCTGTGTACAAAGAAATTGCATTACACATAACCTTGTGATATCCCTTCCTGTTTTCCTGTACCTCCAGAATGCATTAATTTAATTTCAAGTCACCTTTCTTGTAATTATCACAGCAACACGCTTTGGAATTCACACTTCAGGGAAAGAAAATACCAATTTATTGTATAACCTCAACAGTATCTTGAGTGATCTCAATCTGTCATTGTGAAAGTTGTAATTGTTGCTTAAAGACATACTTATTCATTTATAACATGAATATTGCAGCTATAATGCTTAATGGAAACAGGAAAAAGATCAAGTTTGGAAATGGATTATAAGACCTTTTTTTCTTAAACTAATTGGTCAACTTCTTTCGAAGTCACATCTCTCACACTGATAAACAGTTTTCGCATATTTACCCAGAGTATTTAGCGCGTATTATGCTAATATGTGACAAATGAATTGTGCTGCATACTATTCACGAGTGCGCAAGATTAGGCTTCGAAAGATGTTGGATTCAATCTGTCGCTGAACACGTAAGGAAAGGGAGAGGGGAGGCGGTTGTACCATAGCTTGGTCGAAATAGAAGCTCACTGCATTACCGATATGTTAGTTCGCTTAGTTCGCACCCGAAAAGTCAGGAGGAGCGCACTACGCGTGCTCAGTCCCAACCACGGAGTTGGGAATCTGGTATTAATCTGTTGTGGTATCTATTGTTAAGACAACGAGGATTGACCTTGAAGTAGCCAATCGCGGTTTTAAGCCCCCTCGAGACTCTTTACCCTTCATCAACTGACGTACTTCAAGATCAAACCTTGTTGTCATGACAACAGACAGAACACGTCCTTAGCAGAAAGTATGCTGAGGAAGCTGTCAGGTTTGAGAAGTAACTTTAATACAGTTTACCGTTGTACGAGAGTGCGTTTTGTTTATATCTGGCATGCCACAAACAGGACACGCTAACCTGGCGGATTTAATGTTGTCGCATATAGGGTAGTTAGGATGCTCCTGCAACCCCTTGTTCTTACCCCCAAAACACTTATTTTACAACTATATTGTGTGCACATTGTTTCTCGCACCTAGTATATAGGCTGAGTAGCTTTTTATGTTACCCTAGATACGATTTTCTGTCTGTTTATAATTACTTAGCATACCGTTAATTTGACTGTCATGGGCAAAGAAAATGCAGCTGACATTATATACATGAATAATGAACTTGCTAGGAGATTCACTGAAAGGAATGGTAATTATAGAAAAGGTTTTCGGAGCGAAAGAAGCTATGAGGTATTCGATAGTATGAACTTAAATGGCTCGTATGCATAGTTAAAAGGAAGTGAAACAGAAGGAAAAACGCAAGAAGCTTAATTTTCAGTAAAATAATTGTCATTGGTTCTATAATTATGTATATTATTAAAGACTTGAATCTAAGCTCTGATGCTTCAGATTTTGCTGGATGCCTCTCTGGATTATTCTCCCAGCATAGTGATTCCGCCTAACAGATGGGAGATGTGCTCAAAGTGGAAGCTGTGTTTGGTTTTTGGCTTGCTTCGCTGCAGGCTACGCTTCCTGTCAATGATTTGCTGCGGTATATTGTGGGGAGACTACCGCAGGGTTTGATAGGCAATGCCGTGCTCAATTCGTATTATATTACCAGAATTAATTACGCTCAGTATTAACAGGACAGCGATACAGCGTTAGGAATTGTGTAATGAATTACATAAAATTTAAAAAGTGCCTACCTAATTTTAATTAGTTGAAGGTAATTTTATTTGTATAGCTCCTTTATGAATTAGGAGGGGCAATACACGGGTAGCGATGTCGCTAAGGCACGGACTCGTGAACTGGATGCCGTGGTATATATATCGCCAAGAACTATCTTTCCGTCTTTTCCAAATGCCAAATTACTCTAGACTCCTTTTATTCGGAGCCCTTGGCAGCTATCAGTTCAACGCACATATGACCATTGCCCACCAACATATGTAGTAGTATATATGAAATAGATAGTAATAGATATAAAAATATATTATATTTTATAGATACTAAACATTATTTAAAACAGGATTTGAGTGGAGAAGCAACCGATGGTGTTCATAACTCATTCAATATAGGTAATTTTAACCATAACTTTATTAATTTTCTCTATGAAGCTTAATGTTCAACTCCACAGTCACTTCCACACTAGGCAATGGGTAAGAGAACTTTTCTAATTAAGATAAATATTTTGATCCATCCAGGAATCGAAGCCACGATGTTGTGGATCTCAGAAAAATTTACTTAGATATATATTTGCATGTATGCAAGCTACATTGCATTAAAATAGCTTAATAGATTTCTATGAAAGCGGTTGTAATCAAAATAGGTACAGCGTTTAAAACAATGAGTTAGACATTATGAATAAACTTTAGTAATACCGTTTAAATCTATCTTTAATGTTGGCGCAATAGAATTGGTAATTATTAGTTTAGTTTTAATTCCACTTGCAGTTGAATTCAGACGCTCTTATTTTTGTATTTTATTTTGTTACGTTGGTAGTGCCTCATCTCTATGTTTTGTTTTCTTTCGAAGTACTACGTAAAGGTTAGTTAGTGTAGGCATGAAGTTACGAAACCTAGGCAACAGTCTTAGAAAATACTTATTGATTAGAGATGTTGAAAAGCTAAGCAAAATATATACGTGTTTGAATGGAAGTGGCAAATGGTAGTGTACAAATGAAAGGTGTCCAGTGAATATGATACTAAGTGCAAATGCTGAAATAAAATCCTACGTGAGTGACCATAATCACAGTATAATGAGCAGGTAATTCTCAAAAAGAATTCGCCCATCTTGGAAAAGAAAATCATTTGTGGATATTGTGAACGGCTAAGTATAATAACAGGAGAATGCATCTCAGTCAACATCATTTCTGCACCTTCATGATTTTACGATGTTTCATTATAGAGAGTTATCTAACATTTTTAAGCTCAATAAGCCATAACTGGATCGAAACAATTTCATATTTCAGAACATTTACAGCATTTTACATTAACATTTATGGGCCCAGTAAGGGCGATCATTTTTTTACTTATGGTGACTTTGGCAGTGCTACTTTTATCTGCAACAATATTACCCAAGTCTCCAACGTCGCGAATCTCGTCTTTAGGACTACCATGGTCTTTTCCATAAGGATTAAAATGTGCTCCAGAGCTCATACAGCCATTAGTGTTGTCCCCAAATTCATGAATATGGAATCCATGACTTCCCTCTGCAACCCCTTCGCCAGTAAAATTTACGGGTGAATCAGAGTTCTCTTGATCGAAATGGATTGTGCCTTTAACCACCTCGCCAATTAGCACACAAACTCCTTTAAGTGGCATATTCGTGATTTTTGCTCTTTCTCAAAAAAGGATATTTTTTAGGAAATCTCACTCCTTCCCTTGCTCACACCCTAATAAACACAGAGCTACTACAGAATACTGCAGGATATGGGTCCAGAACATGCTGAAGCTAAAATAAATAATAAAACAAAATCTAAGAACAGTGTGATATGTGTATAAGGGTGCTCAACTACAGAGGTTAATAAGAACGGTGTGAATACAGCGGATGCAGTAAAATAAGTTGCTCACAAGAGAAAAATCTAAAAGCAGGTACGAACGAAACCATGGCGTCTAGAAATAAAGTCAAAAGTGATGACCTTGCTAGTATTCAAAGGTTAAAAGGAAACAACACTTTTCCTATGTGGCATTTTGAGGTTAAAATTCTATTGCAAGGAAAAGTAAAACGAAGAAACAGATAAAAATGAAACCAAAGCGTCTGCAAATTAAGTCGAAAGTGTTGACTTTGGTAGTACTCAAACGTTAAAAGACAACAACACATTTCCTGTTTGGTATTTTGAGGTTACCATTCTATTCCAAGCAAAGAAACTGATGGATATCGTAGATGGATCAACGCTACTGGCTTCATTTGCAATTGACGAAGAAAAGAAAGCCAAGTGGAAAGCAAAGGATGCTGCAGCCAGACATGCGATCCTAAACACGATATCTTTTTCCCTCGTTGTGACATCAACTGCATAATCTGAGTCACAATATGCCAATAACTCAAAAACTTTGTTAGAATTATTATCACCGTTGTAAATAAAAGCAGCATATTAAAAAAGACATTCGGCGCAGAAGCACTTCAGGTTTTTGTCATAATATTTAATGTTGGACGTATTTCATGGTGTTCTAGGCGACAAACTGTTATAGCGCAATATACAAAAGAAGCTGAGCTCATCGCTGTTTGTGAATGTTTCAAAGAACTTAAGTATCTGAAACTACCATCCTTTCTGGTGAGAAAGTGAAAGCTACAATGTATATTCACAATCAGAGTACAGTAAAGTTAATTAAAACCGGTAAAATTATGTCAGACACATTTAGGCAACATAGGTACGTTTTTGACAAGGATGAATATTACAAAGGTTGTTGGATATAAAATATGTGACATCTGAGAACAATGTGAGTGCCATATTTACCAAAGCATTGTTTTGTACAAATTTTAAAAAGTATTCTATGGAACTGCTATTGTACTATTAAATCAAATGTATGTAATAAGAGAAACAAATAGTAAATAAATAACTAAAGAATCTCCTGTGTTCATGGGGTAGTGTTGAGAGGAAGTTGGATACACTGTTAAACCCAGCCAGTTTTTGTTGATGTTAAAATGGGCAGTTGGCATCACTGAAATATAGACATTATTTTGTTATCAATGTGTGTATTCCTTATTTGTGAATAAATAGTGTGTTGATGAGTAATTTAGAATTTTATTAACAATTGTACAACATTTTACAACATACATCACCTACATTAATACAATTTTAGTCGTTCCGCAGTTATCGAATTTCTTTGCTTTGTTACTTTGAAGTAGATCTTACAAACAACCAAGCACTACCTTTTGAATGCTTCTTTCATATAAATTTCTAACTCAAGGCAACAACCCGAAGCCTTTAGTATTGCTACCCAAAAAACAGCAATCTTCTGTAGCGCAGGTGGTAGCGTGGGTGCCTCAAATACAAGAGATACTAATTTGAGTCTCGGTCAGGATGAGTTATCTGGATGAGGTTTTATGGAATTTTCCGTTATTCTGAAAGATGAATGTCACGTACTTTTAACTTATATAGACCCTGGGCTTCATTAAAAATATTAATTTAAAAAGTCAAGAAACAAGCTACACTCCTACCTTCTGCTCAACTCGAAAACACACGATTTTATTAGTCAGCGTTATTACAAGGACGAAAATTTTAATATAAATCTTTTTTCCTAATTTTGTCTGAGTTCACTGATTTTCAAGGCTTTTCTTTTATTTTATTTCACGTCCTCCAGCGTAAACCATTTCGGACGATGAATGAAATGGGTGATATGATGCTCAAGTGAGTCCATAGTCCGTAGATCTTAAATGTACCCTACATTCGTCTTTCAGGATAAGGGAAATCCCGGAAAAAGCAGTTAACTAGATTTACTTTGACAAAGTTTCGAACTCGGGATCTCCTGAATGTGAGATAGATACGCTAAGCGCACACCAGAGGGGCCGGCAATTTTAAAGGTTGCGGCTTATTTCAGTAAATCAAACTTGTGTGTTTTAGGTTCTACATAAAAAAGGCATTACATATGTTAAATATTACAATTTCTATTACTCACACAAGATAGGGTATCAAAACTTTTACAGGACGATTTAGTTATAAATACATGTTTTTAAATCCTTTGAACTGAAAAATTTTATTTTTATAGAAATGTCTCTCTGTACGCGCGTAACCCTAGAGCATAAACTTATAACGAAAATTTTATTATTTATTTGTTTATTTTTTTTTTTCATTCATTCATTCATTCATTTATTTGTTTGCTCAATGTGAGCATTACAGGTTTCCCCAGTTACAATGTTCACTATAAAGTTACAATATGAACAAAATGTATAAAAAACAACAAAAATTATTTCCAGTATAAATGACAACAAAACAAAAACAAGCACAAACAAGTTGGCAACATTAGTTCATATGTGCAGTAAGTCAATCATTCTACTTTTGGTAATAAATAATCACAGGATAAAGTAAAGTTTCTGATTTTTTTACCAAATATATCAATGTTTAATGTAATTTACTGTATAATAACTGCATTCTATGCATAGGTGAATATTTATATAAAACAATATTAACCTTCTGAGGAAGAATAATACTACGCAATTTATTAAGTGCAACATTTTGAACGTAAAAACGTATTAATTATCCTAAGTTAGTATTATCTATCATATTATGAAGTAATTTGGAAAGAAAAAGCAATAACTGAAAATTACTCCTATGTGAAAGACTTGTAAAGTCGAATAAATGAAGCATTGAATTATATGATATTAACTTATGAAAATAATGAAAAATTTTGAAAAACACATAGCTTAGAAATTTGTATTGAATAACTTCTATAAGTTTAATAAATGTGGTGGTATAGGGACTCCACAGTAGTGAAGCGTATTCGAGTCTGGATCTCAGAAATGAATTATATAATGTAACAAAAGGTCTTATATCCTTGTAGTTGGATGAGTTACGAATAATGAATCCCACATTTCGATATGTTATACAGAGTAATGTGTTAATGTGTTTATGTAAAGATAGATCCTTAATAAGTAACTCCTAAAAGAATAGGTATCAAATGTACACCTTGCAAATGTGTCACATGAAGACTTAAAAGACAATCTCTCACCAAAAACTACTCTTTGCAAGGATTTTGCTTGTTTGGTGTTGTTTTGCTCATCCAAAAGTAACTCTAACGATTGTAATTATAACGCCTATGATGGAAATATACGCATCAGTAGTGAAACGTATGTCTAAAATTATATGTGAAAAGCTTATAAAGCCCTCTGCATTTCATTAATTTTGTGTAGTTTTCGACGATTCGGTAATTTATATGGAGAAGACATAGAGTAAAGTTTATATATGATTTGGCTTCAAGAGGCATTAGCGTACCCGACTTTGTGTGCCCTGGGGGGTAAACATTTTTACTAATGAGAATGCAAAGGGTCTTTCAACAAGAGTGTCCTATTTTTAACATGTGACAGCTGCCGTTGCTATTGAGCTACAGCAGTCATCTTTTTTTCATGTGGTTACAGTTGTTATTGACAAATAGCCATGGAACGTTACAGCATTCTGCAACGTGTAGAAATTGTGAAAATTTATTATCAAAGTGGATCATCTGTTTGCCAAACCTTCCGTGTCTTGCATGAAGTGGACGGACGGTGTGCATAATCGTCCCTGCGTGAGGAAGATTCGGCGTTTGATCCATAAATTTGAAAGCAGTGGTTCTGTCAGAGATCAAAGAACGCCCGTACGTAATCGACGTAAACGCTCCAACAAAGGTATAGGCGTCGTTCCTGAGAGTGTACGCGAGAACGGAAACAAAAATTGGGGCTTTCGCCGAACACAGTTTGGCGAATTCTGCAACTGGACTTGAAGTTACAGGCTTATAAAATGGTCTTAACTCAAGAACTAAAGCCAAACTACCATAGGTTATGCCGTGTAGTCGCTCACTGGGTTATGGAGCAACTGGAAGTAGACCCGAATTTTTGTCGAAAAATATCCCGCCACGAAGCCCACTTTTGGATGGATGGTTTCCTTGACAATGAAAATTTCCGCCATTGAAGCACTCACAATCCAATGTAGATTCAATAACTACCACTTCATTCCCAAAAGGGTACTGTTTGGTGTGGATTTTGATGTGTTGGAATTATTGGTCCATATTTTTTTTCAAGACGAAGATGGAGAAACTCTATCAATGGAGAAAGATACCAGGCTATTACAAGGGACTATTTTTGGCCTCAACTGGATGGTATAGATCTACGAAACAACTGGTTCTAGCAAGATGGTGCCACATGTCATACTGCTCTGAAACAATCGATCTTTTGAAGGGGAAATTCTGAAGTTTCATTATTTCCCGTGGTTGTGATGTTAAGTTGTACCCGAGATCATGTGATTTAACGCCGTTGGATTACTTCATGTAGAGTTATATTAAATCTCGAGCTATGCCAACAAGCCAGAAATAGTAAATGATCTTATGAATAAAATCACGCGTGCTATTCGTGAATTTGGGCCTAATTTACGTTCATCTGTCATTGAAAATTGGGTCAACCGTGTACGCCCAACCCAACGAAGTCGCGGCGATCTCTTAACTGATGTTCTCTTCCACATATAATGGCATTAATTATGTTTCAAAATAAAATAGGAATGAACCTCTATTATTTATATAACGTGTTTTATTTAGGTTCAAAGAGAGGACACTCCTTTTGAAAGGCCCTTTATTAACAGTTTAGTGGAACTTTCGATTGAGTTCTGTTTGCAGGGAGAGGGAGTTTGCTGATTGCAACAGAAATTATCGTCTGTTCGCGCGCGAATAACCTGGGGAATGCTCAAAATTACATACTTCTTAACCGACCTCCCTAATATAGAATGCAAACCATTGTAATTCAATAAAAGCCAACTGTGACGCATTTATCTCATTATAATTATCTGTGGTTAAATTCGGTGACATTCTCTCTGTTCACTGGACATGAATACCAGCCATTGTTTTCGAAGGACCCAGGTGAAGATATGGCCGTAGCTGGTTCTAACTGCAGCTGTTACATTTGTGACCAGACATCATGAAGCAACTGTTGGATTTAAATGGTTTTGTAGAGGCTGTAATGTTCTAAGCATGTATTTATTTGACAATGTTTCAGTGCTTAATTAAACTAATCATGTGCGGGTGCCTAGACATAAGTAGGTGTAGGTAATGGAACAGCAGATATCCTATCAAAAATCGATTTTCTCAAACGTTTACTGCACTTGAACCACTTTAAATTGTATTTGAAGGAATATTGTTAAATTTATCAATCATTAAACAACTATTTGATGCATTCTCACAGAAATATTTTTAAATTAACATCCTCCAGCATTAGGTTACATTGGACGATGAGTGAAATCGGTTAAAGTATGCTCAAATGAGTCCAGGGTCCATGGAGCTTAGTGTTTTCTGACATTCATATTTCAAGATAAAGGAAAACACTGGAAAAACCTTATCCAGATAACACACACTGACTCAGATTCGAACTCGGAACATCTTGAAGTGAGAAAAAGCAGAAGAATGCAAGAGTGATAAAATGATATCCTCCAAACTCCCTAAAGATATACACCTTAACGAATCTTAAATAAAATCCTCTTTAAATGTGAAGCACTTGTTAAGAAACATTATGAATGTTTAGGCCTGATTTATCCAAATGGTTCCCCCCCAAAGTTAGTTAATAAGCTACTGTCCTTAATCAAAGGGACAGGACTAATTTACGAAACCAATAGTGATAGAATATAATAAAACAAACCCATAGGCTTCCGTGTTAAGGCAATTTCAGCCCCAATCCATTACTACGATAGTCAGCTCAAGTGGTTAAATAAGCATTCATCAGCTTCGAAAAATCGAATTTATATATTTATAAATTTATAAATATCGAATTTATATATATGCTAAGGAAGGGAGGTAGGGGTGTGTTCTGAGGATGCAAAGGATGGTCGTATACAAGACAGATGACAGCATGCATATTTATACATACCCTGCCGCCTGCGGTCCCGCAAATAGTAAAAGCGTGCATTAAACACTACACATTTCATTTTATACATCCCTGGGACATGGAGACCTCCACCGATCCAGAGGATGTACAGGTTGTTTTGAAACGAAACCGACCGCATATAGCCGTTTCGTAGTTTATAACTTAACTAGTACGAATTTGGGCGTCGCAGCCTCGAAATTCTCTCAGATATAATTTTATACAGCATTAAATGTTATATTATTTCGTGATTTGATTAGACAGCGTAGGCACCACTGGAGTGCGAACCTCAAAAGTTGTTATTGGGACGCACCAGCCACGAAAACAAAAGCATCGCTCCTTGCTCTTTATCAGTGACCATAGCTTCGCTTTCAGGTAATGGGGCAAAGGGCAGGTACTTGTGAAAAAGTCGATAATGACTCAGACAGTTCCAAGGTTGCTTATTTTGCTATGATCGTAATTGTACAGTGCTTTCAACCAGTTACTGTAAAATCAACAGCATTCTTTTAAGTTACAAATGATCTATTTAGTATTATTAAACACAGTGTTATAAAATTCTTGTCTCATTATATAAGGCATTTAGTTTCGGTATCGTTATCTATAATTCTTTGATATTGCTCTGTTATTTTTTTATCATTTAATACTTCCATCCTCAATCTTGCTAACATTACCTTCGCTCTAAACGGTTTAAGTTGCAAATCTGCATCAGCTTATTTGTCGTCATTATACGACGGAATTTTATAGCATACTGTTATAACGGAATTTTGGAATGCGTTAAACACCCATATAAAAATAACTAAAGAATATCTTATTTATTACGGTTTCATAAGCCAAAGAAATTTTTAATAGTATGAACCTACCGTGGAATATACCGCTATGTTTACAAACTGATACAGCACACCACACGATGTGTCACCTACCTGTGAACTTCGATAGCGTGAGGCACGCGGCGTTGTACCACACTCATTCTGGAGCGTCTTTTATGCGGCTATACGGGCGGTAAAAGTTATCTATATGTGTGACATAGAAGCTAAGTAGCTACTTCTATATGTTCGTTCGGTGACGTTCTGAAGCACCCTCTATTGAGAGAAAAAGGCTTGCCTTGCACACCAAACTCCCCCTCCAACTCCTAGAACCCTAAATGCCAACTTGGATGACGTGTGAAGGGAAATGCAAGGGACAATAAATTCGAGGGATGTAATTAGCCTTCACAGCATACGCGAAGCATTGCGAAGACATCCCGAAAAAGAACCATGGGTTAAGTTCGGCCACGGGAGTCGAACCAGCAACCTGCATAAACTGGCCCATAGACTATACCACTTGAGCCATCATTTGGCTTAAACTTGGATGTATACTTAAGGAAGACAGTGGCTGTGTGCAGTAAAGAAATCTATACACGTATGTGCACTGTTGGCTTGACTTTCTGGAGTAAGTAGGCCAGCATGAGCATGAAGTGTGTTATCATTTGCGTAGATAGGTTTTACTACATTTTAAGAAGCATTCAAAATCATAACCAACAGATTCCAAGAAAAGATAAAAATAAACGCAAACACCTTAAGAGATGTAAGTACGGGGGTCATCGCATTCTTGCCCGACTGATAATGTCATTATTTTTTGGACGCGATAAGAACTTAGTTTCTGGATGACCCTTGTTATGTAACTCATCCTGCAGTATCCAAATGGTCGCAAATAACTAGTTTTAATTCTCTTAAATGGGGTGCTTACCACTACTGTAAACAGCAATCTATTCCTCAGAGACATAAAATTATTTTCATTTCTATTTGCCATTTTGGAGTAATAAAAGAAAACGATTTTAAGCTACCAAATAATTTGAAAACAATTTAGGGGCATGTTCTGAGATTTCCTCAGTTCTAAGCCTAAACATCTGAAAGTGTGAAGGGACATTGGATTTCTTTATTCAAGCGAAATTAAGTGAAAACGCTCTACGTGCTCATGCACTACATTTCATGCCCGTACAATGTAATATACCCTTTTGATGACCCGTAATTTTATGTTAACTATGTGCACAATGTAAGATTTCTCTTCAATTGCACAAAACCTAGGGGAAGAAACTTTTGCGGGGCCAGAGGCCATCAGTTGCCTTACTAAGCAATTCCCCTTACAATGGACCACCGTCAGTCCTGCAGCTTGTGGAAAACGTCATAAATCTCCATATACATATGAGAGGAGAAAAGGTAAAAGTAACGGGGAAAGCAAGGCACGAGAAGTGTTATCAGAACTCCGTACTCCCATGTACTTATTACACATTGTACCTACTCACACGGTAATTGGATCACTAAGCTTTACTTGTCTTATTATGCAAGTAAGTTCGTCAGTGCTGTTGTACATATTTCACTACGTTTTGTACAAACTGTACTCAGGTTCCAGTGCACACGGCTTATATTCCTAAGGCAGCTAAGCAACTGCTCTTTGGGAGTCAAATCTTTCCGGAAAACACAGAAATTGTATAGTTACCAAAAACCCCAAATTTCTCTGTCTCTGGCGGATTTTTCTAGATTATATGATTAACAAAATTTGTTCAAATCATCCCAAATCCTTATAGCTCTTATATATACTATTTTCAAAAAGAAAGCAATATTATTATTCTTGAAGTATAACAAAAGTAGTATGACGATATGTATAAGCTAGCAATTGTGTATAAATAGAGGTTATTTGTTGATAACAATTTTCAAAATATTAAAAGACTTCCTTGCCATAAATTGGGTAGTTTAACGAATACTACATATGTGTGTAATAACATTTTGTCTATATCCTACAGTTTATCAATTATACCAAATTCACTCTCAATGAAGAGGACTTCACGTCTTATTCCCAAAACTACTCTTTGGTGGTCTGAAAAGTTTTCGACCTCAACATGAAGATCGCAGCACTCGTAAATAAAATGAATTTCGTTGCTCATCTGTTGACAGCTACTTACCAAAGTTTCAGCCATTTTCGACGCTCAGTTGTTATGTAACAGTCGTTTGAGCGAGTTGATGTATTTTTATGAAAATGAACAAAATCGAGTATCGAGCTGTCATTAGATATTTGTTTTGAAAGGCAATACGCCTACATTAATCAAAGATGAGTTGGATCCTATATATGGGGACTCTACACTATCATTTACCACAGTGAAATTTTGGGCAGCTGAATTTAAATGTGCTTGTAAGTGCTTGGCAGACGATGAACGTTCGGGACGTCAAAAAACTCCATCTACCGACTAAAACATCGCAAAAGTTCACCAAATGGTGCTAGACGTCCGCTGAAATAAAGCGAGAGATAGCAGAGGCTATGAGCATGTTAAAAGAGCGTGATTGTCATATATTAAATCAATATTTAGGCATGAGAAAGCTGTCCGCGAGTTGGGTGCCGCGTTTGCTCACGTTAGACCAAAAACCTGTTCGAATGAACATTTCCAACGCTCTGTAGGCGCAGTTTAGGCGCAATAAATCCAAGCCTTGGCACCGATTAATTACTATACATGAAGCTTGGATACACCATTATACGTCCGAAACAAAAATACAGTCCTAACAGTGGGCTGTAAAGAGGGGACCGGCTCCAAGAAAAGCAAAAATTGTTCTTTCGTCTGCAAAAGTGATGTCCACTGTTTTTTGGGATAGTCATGGAGTCACACTTGCAGAAAAAGAAAATCCTGTTTCACCAAGACAACGCACCGTCTCACAACTCTGCAATTGCAATGGCGAAAATCCACCAGCTTGGCCATCCGCTTTACTCACCAGATCTAGCCCCAAGTGACTTCTTTCTGTCCCCTCATCTGAAAATTGCGCTCGGAGGACAGAGATTTTCTTCAAATGAAGGGGCAATCACCTACTGGAACAATTATTTTGCAGAGATAAACGCCGAGTACTTTTGGACGGGTTACAGAGACGGGAGCAAGGATTTCCGGGAGAAGTGTGTAGAGTTACAAGGAGAATATGTTGAAAAAATAATTCTGAGAAAATGTCTTGTATCATTATTTGGTCGGAAACTTATATTATTTATATCTAAAGCATTAGAGCATGATTTTTGACAAAATAAAAAATTAACGACAACTTTAACAATGTTAAGAATAGTTTGGGAAAGGACCATTTGTTTAAAATCTTGTTATCCCCTTGGAAACCGCTGAGCTTAAATAGTTTTCGTTTTTTAGTTATGTTGTTCGTAGACACTTGACGCACACGGGCCTTTTTCTAAAAGAGTGTTTTGAATTAAAATAAACTCAAAACAGTAAAACGTGTGGATATGTGTCCAAACTTTTAGTTCTTCTACTTGTCTAATACAAGTAGGCAGTATACATAGTCTTTCCTACTAGTTCCAGTGGTATAATTTGTATGGTGTTTTGACATTGCATCTGTATTGTATAATTTAATGGAGGCAAGAGGTGCTTGAAAGCAATTTTCATAAGCAGAATCTGCAAACGCGTTGTTGTCTGATATGAATGCAGGTACTTTAACATTGAATAGACAAATATTTGAAGAACTCTCAGGAAACATAAATGGATGAAAAGTCTGTGTATGATCCAGTCCTCTATTATTTCTAAAATTAGCTGATAAATAAAAGATAAGAGTTACATTCTGAAGGCATTCCCCTTCCCTCGACGCATTCAGCAGAAACTGGAGATAAAGGGAAGCTTTTGTATGACAAGAAATTGAGTTGCCTAAGCATCAATATGCGTCCCGGAGTAATTACGGTCTGTTGTGTATTCTGCTGCCACTCCTTTCCTTTCAGCCAACTGCAGTCTTTTTCATCGCTCCCTACCCATTCTTTCTATGGCTGCAAAGATTCCTTCCGCGGTCGAATAAAAAACCTTCTTCACTTCGCATCCAATTAGTGAAAATGTTCATATACTGTAACAGTTAATAAATTCATCATCAAATTAGAGGAAAGGTAAGTGTGTATTACACCAAAATAACCTAATTCACGATGTTTCAAAATTCTCTCTCTCTCTCTCTCTCTCTCTCTCTCTCTCTCTCTCTCTCTCTCTCTCTCTCTCTCTCTCTCTCTCTCTCTCTCTCTCTCTCTCTCTCTCTCTCTCTCTCTCTCTCTCTCTCTCTCTCTCTCTCTCTCTCTCTCTCTCTCTCTCTCTCTCTCTCTCTCTCTCACTCTGGTGAAATAAGCCATATAAAAATAAACTCATAACGCAGATAGCATACATTACTGAGGTCTCACTCATTTTTAAAAGATACTGAACTAGGGGACCAAACTATAGAAATTGTCAAAATGACTGAAAATGTAATTTAATAATGTTTGCACGCTAATAAACATTGTTATAGATAAATATATCCGAAGTATTTTCGGCTAATTGAGCGGGATATCTCAGGTGGTTTCGTCTGTGGCCCACATACGGGAGGTTTGGGTTCGATTCTATTGGCCGACTCACCTAACTGATAGGTTTCTTCGGGAGTTTTCTAGGTCGCCAGGTTAATTACATCCCCCCTCATCGGCCGCGCCGTGGCTCAGTGGTTAGACCGCTTGGCTCTTACCAAGGCGGCCCAGGTTCGATCCCAGGCGACAGTAAAGTGAGATTTGTTGTGGACAACACAGCACTGGGGCGGGTTTTCTCCGGAACCTCCAATTTCCCCCACCATCTCATTCCACCGGTGTTCCATCTTCATCTCATGTATCATCAGTGTCACCGCCTGCAGTGCCGAATGTAGTAAAAGCGGGCGTTTAACACTACACATTTCATTCCCCCCCTCATGATTTTCCATCATTTCACTCTTCACTCCATTTCACCTCCATTATCATTCGTGGCGGTTATTTCATATCTTTAAAATATTTAAGAATTTGTTCTGAATTGTTCTGGAAAAAGTAACTTGTACAAAACAGAAAATGTGAAACTGGATAGGCCATGGAATGATACAACGCAAGTTGAATGTTACATAATAGTGTTGCTATTGGTAATTACAATAATGCAATTACGTATGGTGACTTGGACCAATAAAAAAGAAGTAATTTAGTTGTTCTAGAACTATCGTCTGCAGAAAACCCAGAATAATCAGATAGCCTAGAATCACTTGGCGAACAACGGTCCTGAGAGTAAGACGTGTTTTTGGTGTCGCTCTGCAAGTTTGCAGAAAAACGTTTTAGTTGTAAATGCATTTGGGTTGTGGTAGTGACGTGTGCCAGAAACTTAAAGTTCATCCATGCAGCAACAAATAATTTGTGAAAAGAGAGAATCTGCGGCATTTAAAATTGTAGCACAATTTATTAATGCTTTTGTGGCAAAAATCCCACAGTATTTAAGTATTTTATATTTCCCAACAACTGCAGCATAAAATACTTTCACTCCGAGACTGCGATCAGAGATAAGATTTATTGCTCCAGAGCACCGAGGCATCTACAAGAATTCTCTCAGATCGTCACCAAAGGTGGGAGTAACTAATGATCCATCATCACGCTTTTTGCTATTTCCCATTGCAAAATGATCGCCACAACGTGGGGCTTCTAGGGCGTCGATTTGTGCCATCACGCGTTTTGCAATTTCCCGTTGCACATTTCACATCATCTCCTGTCTGGTAGTTTCTTGCACGGTAGAAGTATTGGAGGGTGTCTCGGCGTTGTATGATAGGATGCTGTGCTCCTGGTAAACATCTTCGTCCTCCGGTGGGACAGTCTCTGGTCTCCAAGTTGGTGTAGTGTACCGTTTCAGGAACGCGTTTGACGGTATGCAGTTCTTAAAGCCTACTGGGAGTATTACCATCTCTGGCGGCGACCTCTGTCTCCAAGCCGGACTGTGGACTGTTTTGGGGGCAGTGTAAATGAGATACCGGTTGTACTAGACTGCCGGGGAGTTTCAAGCTGATAAATGGTAGGGACCCTGCCATCTTCATGGCCGTGACTCTTTGGGATCGGTCGCCCTATGTCTCCTCTCGCCTCGTCCCTCCTCCCGGGGATTAATCTGCTCAAAGTGCCGTAAACCTTCCGTAGAATTCTATCCTGACCTATTCTATCCCATTTTCAGCTAGCTGTGCTTTAAACGCTTGTTGCATTGTCATTCAATTCGTAGTTTTCAAGATAAAAGTAATACCACAATTATTTAATTGTCCTCATTGTAAAATACTTTTTCAAAGCATGCAAATGA
Organism: Mantis religiosa; assembly: GCA_030765055.1. Classification (NCBI taxonomy): domain Eukaryota; kingdom Metazoa; phylum Arthropoda; class Insecta; order Mantodea; family Mantidae; genus Mantis; species Mantis religiosa. Next base: position 388,708,181 of record CM060950.1, read on the forward strand.
TGAAAATTCTCCTAGCGATTCTATTTTCTACCAATATTTTCTAGTTTTGCAATAAGATCCTCGCAATAGTAATAAAAGTAGCATAATAAGAAATCTTTAAAATTTTATTGAGTTAAACTGCTTATGTATATATTTAAACAAAACTGTAGCTGCCTACAAAATAAAACAAAAGCTATCAATGATTTATCTAAAAGATTTTTCCACAATATTACTTATCTTATTTGAATTTCATGTGATACATTTTATAAAGTTGATCCGTGGGACATATATTTGTTTAAAAATATCGAAATTTTAAAACTTTTCTGTAGGGCAGTTAAGAAATAGAAAGCATTTCATGCATTTGTTTGAAAATTTAGGAAATATTTTATATAATATCAGTAATATATCTATGTTAAAACATTTGAAGCTTATTAGTTAAGAAGCATAGGGTTTGACATTTAGGATGGTCCCTTTAAGTGCTTACTGTTAGCCACCGCTTGAGTGTATCTAAGGGACTTATCTAATAAAAAAAGAATAACTTATAAGACATTCAGACGATTTCCACTGCCATCTAACATTTGCTTTTAGAATTTCTACAATCTGTTTTTAAGAAAGCTTTTTTTTGTGTCTACTTTGTATTAACCGAGATAAAACATTTTAGAAACAACTTGATGTCATATTTCGTTCTAGATACAAGGGAGAGGGAAACTCAATCTTAGTTGCATCTAGCGAAACAAATCTCACCAAAGCCAATAATTCGGGATATCTCAGAGATGGTTAATACCACAAAATAAGTTATTTGGCATAAATTATTTGTTTTAAAAGATTCTACATTTGCTATGCAGGACATTTTCTATCTCTTGTCACTGTCAGTTATACAATTATCCAAATTCAATTTTAAAAGAATTTTATATAGGTAATTGAATTTTCTGAAAATAGTCTGGAAGTCGTCTACATAGTGAATTAATTTTGCATAAGTGGAAAACTACAAAGAATAGCAACAACTGGAGAACTCGAAAACCGTTTAAGTGATATATTTCGATACAAATGACTAATTACACCATTGAAGACCAAGTGAGTGTTTCAAAATTCGAGGCAGTGTCGTCTGTGGGGCGCATTTCCGAAGTCGTGGGTTTGATTGCCGTGGCCAACCTTCCTGTTCCATGGGTTTCTTCGGGGTTCCCCTGGTCACCAGGCAAATGCTGGGGAACGATAGTTACATCTCCTGAACTTGCTGTTCCTCCGTTTTACCTCACTTCTCATTTTACTTCATGTTTCATCTTAATTGGCTGTTTTACGTTTCTAAGATTCAGGGTGAATCCCCCTCCAGGTTGTGGGAGGTTTCCGTGTTCCTGGAGTTGCTTGCAACAGTCGTCACCGAGTTGCAGTCTGCATCTGTTAGAATTCCCTTTTTCTGCTACCCCACCACCCTTAGTATCCTCTCACCTCATCCCTACCTCTCAGCCTCTCCTAGGCACAAAAGGTCTTCTATTGGTCGATGTGCTAAGTCCCCATTCCGAACTTTGTTACTGTTAACACATGTGTATTGCATACTGTTTTACCGACCATATCGAATAATGAAAGTAGTACCCACACGACACTAACAGCTGTTCAACACTGGTACCAGTAGAAAATTAATTAACATCTATCTAAGAGGCTAATCGATGATCTATTATTCATACCTGATTATTGAACCTAAAGAAATTCAAGAACATACTTAGCTACTACATTAGTTAAATCGTAATTAAAGATTAACAAATAAAAATGAAGTACCTGCATAAGAAAGAGTTAAATGTACACCATCAAATACGATTGTTTGTCATGTGCATTATATATACATTAGAGGACTTTGTGTAGTTCCCTTTTGCGCAAACGAAGAATGTAACAAGAAATATTTGGAAAGCTGCCTATGCTATAAAAACTAATTGAATTTTGATCCATTTCCATTTCACAGTGTCATGGTGAAAAGTTGAGTGTCATGCATTTGGTGCTCGTAACCTAAGTCATCTGTGCGATTCAACTATTTTTCTGCATGTATATGCATTAACTACACTAAGTTTTTGGCAGAGAAACAAAATAAGCCGAACTTAAATGCGATTCTGAAAATACATTTTAAGACTAAACCAATAATTACGCCGAAATTTCAATCCCGCTTCTTGTTAGGAAAAAGAAATTTGAACCTCCATTTTTGTAATTTGGTCAGTAGGTATTTGAAAAACTAGCAAGAAAATTAATCCTGAGAAAATCATTATGAAGTGTCTTTAACAAATATTTAACTACTGCAGTGCTTTGCAAATGTTTACAAAACGTTAATTGCATCCCCCATTGGGGAAAAAAATTTCCCAGGAATGTACTTCATAGCAAAAAATATCACTTCGGCTCTCCCTTGGAGACGAGCGTCACCAGATTAGTTTCACATGCCACCAGTCCATGTTCTTATCAGCGATGTCCTAGTTGCCTCCCTCTTTGTGTGAGAAGGCATTTTATTGGCATTCTCGTGACGTACAAACTCTCCTCACTTTCCTGTTAAGAGTAGTTTTCCTCGAGTGCTCTTTTACCCATATGGCAACAGCGACGCTGTCCGGATATGAGGATCCCCTTTTGTGTGAGATGTTATCGGCGGTGAAAGTAGTTCAGCGTTCGACAATTTCATTCTCAGAGTTAGAGATTCCTGAAGTGAAGAATCTGATCTGGTACTTTCTATACATAGAGCCACTTCACGGCTCTCCCGTATACCACGTGGCTCTGAAATCAGCTGACAAATCTGTTACCAAGAGACAAACGTTGTTTACAAATTTAGCCAAAACATTCAGACCAGTCATGCTCACTAGGGAACAAAGAAATGATTTTGCACTGCTTTGTGGCGACAACCTCAGAACTGTGAGATGTATAGGTGACATTCAATATTATCATTCAATAGTACAAATTATATTCCTTTATGTAGTGGAAAAGTAGACAGCGAATCAGGCGTAGGTTTTACAATTGTATCACCAATCAAACGATCAATTATTAAAGGTATTATACTTAGCAATGAGTGTTTTACTTGAAAGGTCATGACCGTACCCAAGAAGCACGGTAGTGGTATGTAGAAAATCGAGATTAGATGTGTGAAGCTAATGGCCCAGGTGCTCCCTAGTAATGTTATGGAAACCTTTTCTTGGTGATTTCCTCATTGATGCTATGGTGGAACACTATTCTTACAGTGAAGTTCTAGAGTCTCATAGACCTTCTAGATAACCTGCGTTGAGCAAACAGCAGAGATTAGGTTGCCCCTCATTAAACTTCATTGTTCAAGCAATTTAAGTCGGAAGTCTGGTCATCGGTGGGTTAGATGAGATGATCCAACGTTTTGGCCTGCAAGCTAGTCTGATTTGAGGCCATATGAATATTTGTGGGCGGATATGTAAAACAGTGTGCTTTCAAGACTCGGTTCGTATCACTAAGAGGCTTGAATGTGCCAATCAATATTGTTATTCGACATATTTCACCAGCTACACTTTCCGATGTTAGTCGCCAAGTCCAGGATCGAACGAGGGATTATCTTGTTAATGTATGCCACTTTTATCAGCTGTATTATCTCTTAAATGAAACCAGCATGTATTTGGTATAGTTAATTTTGACGTTTTTATATCACTGCAAAATCATTTCACTTTTTAATTGACTCTTGGGTCACACGGTAATATTTACTTCAAAAACAATTCTTCAAACCACTTTACCTTAGAAACAATACAATTTTTTCCCAGAAGTTATGTAAACAAGAACTTAGGCACTGCAGTAATTTGACGGTTAATATGGTCAAGATGCACACTTTGGAAGTATGAATAACAGCGTGAAGTTATGAGTATGTGTTTTTTTTAACGTTAAAAGAAAGATTGTTGTAATTACAAAACGCAACTATTATTATCACGGGCTGTGAGTGTGCATCTCTAACTATGAACAATAACTTTCTAAGTCAATTCTGATCATGTCTCACCCTCCAGTGCTGCAACGCACTCATGATCCTGTGGTGGGCAGAGAAGAGAACGCAGCTGCGGGGTAAAGCTTGTTCGGATAAGGATCTTTGCGCTGCGGAATTTGTTTTAGAAATAAAATGTGACTTTATATTTAATTGTCTTTCTTTACCCACTCTTCTACGGACTATTCCTATGAAACCTTATTCCTCTATCTACTTAATGCTGTTCACTCTAATCTGTTAAACGTTTACAAATTTTGTAAGCATAGAATAGGTTAGAGAAGGTGAAGCAGTTTTCAAATGTTTAAAAAGTGGGTCGCTATGTGCTATATTTGAATTTCTATACTGATTCCTTGACATACTGAGAAACAAACGAATGTGGACATAGCCCTTCAATGAGTTTAACGTATTTGAAAATCTAAACCAATAAAATGAACATATATTGTGGCTATTGTTTACAGGTTACACAACAATCCCAACTGAAAGGTAATCTACAGTTTAAATGTAGAAAATTGAAGGTAAACAATTTATTCGTGGTACAAATAGAGCTATGGCGTTTTAATCATAATCAGTATAACGATAAAGTAAAGGCTAGTTTGCGATTGGAGAGGGTGTTTTGGTGTATCGTACCCTTGAAGATTGCTGAATTTGATATGTAGTATGCTATTCATCTTGAGTTATGCTACTCATAGATGCGGGCGTGTGGAGCTTTCTCGAAAAATAATTTTAATATTCTGTGGGAGTTAAAAGTTGGCAGTGATAAAAATGTTCTGGTATAGGCGTTTTATAGAATATACAAAGCAAACTTTAGCCATATTACTAATTCGGACTCCTATTATAACAGGGTCTAACAATGCAACATAGTCTTTCAAAGCAAAATATTTAGAGATAAAGAATCTTTGCGAAAGCCTTTCCTTGTTTCTTTCGAGGACGAATGTCTCAAAATGTAGGACATTGTTGTTTATACGTACATATATAGATTGAGTAAAAAAACGACTACGCTTAGTATGTTGTGCAGGGCAGCACACTGATCATTTTTAAGCAGAACCCCATCTCCGGAAACGCACTGTTTGGATGCTGTAGAACGTCAAATTTACAGAGCTGGTGTCCTAAGTGCGTGCTTGATCGGACGAAACTCCACGTGCGCAGACCGTTCAGTGTCACCAACACATGTTCATTATCAACCTATGAGCTGAAATAATTGCTGACCATATCATTGGTCCATGCCTACTCCCGAACAGACTAACGGAACCGATCTACCTCGTATTTCTTAGAGATATTTCGCCTACCTTTCTCACTACGAATTCGACAGGTAACGGAGTTCCAGCACACTATGGGAGAGATGTGCGGAATCACTTTAGCGTTACATACCCTAATTAATTGGATTGCTAGAGGGGGACTAGGTCCATGGCTAGCACGATCACCATGTCTGACACCCCAGGACTATTTTCTGTGGGGTAGTATGAAAACCATGGTGTACGCTACACCTGTAACGTCAGAGGAGGACCTCATTGCATGAGTACATGGAACCAGTGCCATTCTTTCAAGGTCAAACACAGCTATTGGACCACGTACGTGAGCTGTAGGCTCTGCATTGACGTATGAGGTACCCAGTTTAATACCCGTTTGTAATGTTAAACTATTTTGTGAAACATACCCTTTGTTCGTTTTATTCACGATATATTGAATGGACATTTTGTTGGTTTACTGCACCCAAACTGTGCGTTGCTGCTTACAGAATGGTCCGTTTGCCGCCCTGCATTTTGTTGGTTTACTGCACCCAAACTGTGCGTTGCTGCTTACAGAATGGTCCGTTTGCCCCTGCATAGTGTCTTTTTTGACTCACCCTGTATACTGCTTTGAGATTCTGGGCATATCAAAACAGCACATCACTCCCTATGAACTCTTACTCTGGTAGTAAAACAATATTGTCTCTAACACAAATGGTAGAGAATGTAGCGAGGTGTCCGCATGCTTAACAGCGATAGGGCGTGTTTATTAAGATAAACCGACTCATGTGCTGAAGTACGGCCCTAGTTGTCTTGATAGAGTAGTGTAATAAGATACACCGAACTATCCGTTAGCTATAAGTGGTTGGTAGTAACACTTGTAGCTGTATTATGAAGAAAAATCCGCAAAGTACGAAATTTATATTCCAGGATAAACATGAAACTACTATAATATTAAATATATCTTTAAAATCCAAAATATCGTCACCTTAAGAGTATTTTCGCTTCATTAGTTTAAAAAATAGAATTTGCAGTTTTTGTCCATATTTAGTTATAAAATTACAAAGACATAGAAAATTGCACCTTAAACCAATACATTCAAAATAATACATCCGATGTACTCACTCACATACCATTCTCTACGCATTCTTGCACAAACTATTCTTATAAACTCTTATTTCTTTACGACATTTGTAGAAATGAGACTGTTATATATTCCCTTTTATGTTCAATGGCAATTGGAGAATTCAGTGGGCTTAAGCGATAGTCAAATATTTTAAGAGCCAGTTGAATGTGATGAATTGACCTTCCGTTCTATTTACATTGCTAACAGATGAAGATTCCGGTGAGTTGCACTTACATAACTTTCTCTATTCTTATAAAAGTATATTCCTCTACCTAATTCATGTCGATTGACATGAACATTTGTAGGAATTATTCTATTGCTAATTTTTTTCTAGGTGTAAGGGGAATGTGGAAATATAGGAGGCTATAAATGGTACTAAGTACGATACATACAAGTTTTTGACATAATGCTTTGAGTTACTGTTCTTTTCAATGACAAGAGATGAAAAAGTGAAAAAGGTATTCCAATTTTAACAACATATGAGCCTTGAGATTGTGAACCAATAATGAGGAATATCTCGAAATATTACAAAAAGGTTTTTGACATAAATTGTGTGGTTTAATTGTTTTCTGTAGTGAGATATTGTTTAGGATAGAATATGATAGAATTCTACGTAGGAGATTCGGTACGTCGACCAGTCTGAACTTTTGTACCTATGTCCCAAGTGGGGCACCCGGTAGAAAGGATGAGGGGAGAGGAGACGGAGAGTGGCCGTCCCAATGAGTCCTGAGAGTGCAGTTTGCAGGGTCCCTACCATTTACCAGCTTGAAACTCCCCGGCAGTGCAGATAATCATCATCCCACCTACTGTGGTCCCGAAACTGTCCACAGTCCGGCTTTGAAACCGGAGACTGTCCTACCGGAAGCCGAAGATGTTTACCAAGATCATATCAGCCTGCCATGCAACGCCGAGACACCCGCCGACATTTCTATGTATTCTGAAAGAAGCCACCAGAGAAGAAATGTTATGAAATGATAACGGAGATGAAATGGAGGGGACAGGAAACTCGAGGGATGTAATTAACCTGAGAAAACCCCGAAAAAACCATGGGTTATGTAGGTCGACCATGAAAATTGAACCCCGATCTCCTGAATGCGGGTCACAGATGAAATCGTATGAGCCATCCCTCCCTGTAGATTTTGTCTATCTCTAATATTTTACAAGTTATTAAAAAGTTACTCAAAATGAGGATTTCAGAATTTATTCCAAGCAAATTCAAGATATACATCTATTTTGTGCAAAGAAAATATTTTAAACATAGGGTACTTCATTTAAAATCGTTAAGACCTATTTTCGAGAAATTGGACAAAGGGGTTTTCTAAACGATTTGGCAGAAAGCTGCCCGAATGCGGAATTTACAAGGCACATTTCTAATGGAAATTATTTTAAAAACAAAATTTGTAAGTGTTAGATATATGCAGAAATTGAAGATTCTCACAAAACTTACACTTTGCCCGCCTTAGTAGCGTGGTGGCAGCGTGTCTGCCTCACGTTCAACAGGTCTCGAGTTTGAATCTCGGTCAGGGTGAGCTTCCTGGATAAGGTTTTCTCCGGGGTTTTCCCTTATCCTGAAAGACGAATGTCGGGTAACTCTAAGCTCTATGGTCCCTGGGCTCATTGGAGCATTATTTTACCCATTCCATTTATTGTCCGATATGACTTAACGTTGGAGGACGTAAATTACAACAAAAAAAGAGAAAACTTTCACCTTACACTTATATTTTACACTGCAATCGTAAAATTACTTCCCACCAATCTAAGTCATATTTATTCTTACGTACAACAAATGTATTAAACTTCACTTTAAAAAGATGTACTTGTTCATTATTACAGACATGTGTAAATACAAACCATTGCCTGGTAGTTCGTGTTGCTATATTGATATAGGTAATAGCTTGTGGTGATAGAGCGCGTGTAATGAGGTACACCGACCCACATGGTAGAGATCAGTGGTATAGGCCTGCCATCTGGATAAGATACAACCGTGTTAAGGCCCAGATGGCTCCACATGAATCTAATAAGGGAGCCAGCTTATTGCGCTTTGTTTATTAATTTTGTGAGCTGAGACGGGGTGGTTTGTTTCGCGTGTATAACGGCTTATACTCTCAAGCATGATGGCGGTAATTACACCCACCCTTGTGCCAACAGAGAGCAACGTGGTGGTTAACCTTCGAACATTTATTTCACTCTATACTTTCTACTACTAGTGGAAATACCTGACATTTTCCGGGGCTTTGACGGTTTTCTTAATATACCACCTTTTCAAATATTGCTTATTTTCACTTAAATTAATTAAATTAATTCCAATACTGTTGCCATTCATCATCTCCTTCCACTCTATGGTTATAGGTTGAGACCTGCCCTACCGTCTTTTCATAAGCGTCCCTCCACAATGCGCCACACAATTAGATCATAATTATGGTCCGTATTTTAATGCAAATCAAAGCTACGAGTATTTTCTGCTGCTAGTGTCTTGGTGTGTAGTTAACCAATGGAATTGCAAAAAATGTAAACAATATTTTCTTATATAATGCATACCCTCTCCATTTTGTTAATAAAAGTAATATGTCAACAATTTCCATATTATGCTGGCCCCATAGCTCAGTCGGTAGAGCACCTGCCTGCGAGGTGCGAGCGGTCCCGGATTCGATTCTAGACTGGGACTACGGATTTTTCTCCAAAAAAGATGATTCCCCAGCCTCCCCAGAGTCTGAAAGTATGAATGAGAGTGCGAATGTGTGCGTGATCTAATGATTAAAAAAATAAATCCAAAGTACCACCAACTCAAGGTCTACGAGATAACTTCATCGCGATATATTCCAAAGGAGAGTGGCCGCCGATAGGGCATTGGGGTATAAATGGTTGGGTATAAATGGAATAAAAAATGTACTCGACGTGTGTGTATCAGTTATCAATAATGTGTTCAACAGATGCCAGGCTCTTAGACATGGGGTTCATTACAGACGCATGTCCACGGGCCTGTCCTGGCCGCGCCGTACCTGAGTGATTAGACCACTCGGCTGCTGCCAATCGATACCAAGCGGCCCCAAAATGAGATTGGTGGTGTACAACTCGGCACTGGGCCGAGTTTTCTCGGGGATCTCAGGTTTTCACCAGCACTCCATCTCCATCTTGTGTATTACTAGAGTCACCGCTTGCGGTGCCGTATGTAGTAAACACTACACATTTCACGTTCCTGTCAGCAGGAACAAATTTAGGCAGAAGCAGCAGTGTCTACTAGACGCGTCGTTCAAGGGAAACCGGTGTTTTGTTGTCTTCTCATTAAATATTATTCTTCTATCCAATCTATTTAGGATATATTTTTGCGTAGGAATTTTTCCAAAACAGATGTGCTTAGTTGCTGTTAAGATTTGCAAATAATGTCTTAGTAATAACGGTACTAACTTTGTCAATAAAAGGAATAAAGAATAAACGCAAACTTTAAAGCATATCCATCAGATGTAATTACTTAGGAAAGGTTCCCCTTTGAGGAACTCGCCCGAGAGTGAGAAGGTGGCATCCGATTCGTGAAGTATTGCCATCAGGGCATGTCGATAACGGTGCCAGAAAAGCGCATATACAGGGAGCTTCTGTATCATCTTGCTGTAAGCTCCGAGAAGACAGGGTTCTCGAACCTCAGACATTACGTTTATCTGTATGAAAACTACCAGAACTGCCCAGGTTCGTCAACGTGTCATGTACTGTAAGTCCCTTGCACTCGGCGCCGTCAGAGCATCCCATTCCATTTCTAGTGTGTCTCTATCCCCGGAGCTCATAATCCCCCTGCTAGTGATCCCAGATTATACCCTTTGAGATCGCTAATGTATGCAGGGTAAATGGAATATATCAAAAGGGGCCGATGCTACAAAACTTTTTGGGCGTACATATATATTTTAACGTGCTCATAATTCTTTCCCCGGCTGAGGTTTTGTCTATCCATTAAACTTGTCTCATTTATACAAAATACTACAATATTTGCTTACTGGAAATGACGAAGTTGTTTCTTTGAACAGGAAGTTTTTCGCTTCAGTCAGCCTTAAGGACATTTATTTGCCATCGAGGCTGGTCTAGCTACCTCCTTTTCCGAGCGCTGGTAATTCCTGTGATGCATTATGCCTTCGAGATCTGGGGAATGGCCACAGACAGCTGGCTGGCATGGCTTCAACGTGCACAGAATAGACTACGGTCCATCTATTCTGTGTGTCGCTCTTTTCCTACCAAGTCGCTTCACTTTGCCTCGGGTCTTCCTTACGTGGAGGATGAAATTAGGCGTCGGATATCAATATTTTACGCAACTTTACCTATCATAGAAGTGACCTTGTTGGATCATTGGGAGATTATGACCCCCACTAGACGCCGTTTCAGGCTGTTCCGTGTACTCCGCCTGGCTTGCGGGCACCCGAGATAACCCAGGAGCTAATCCTAACAGCAGCTAAAGCTGAGCTCCACATAATACTCCTAAGCCGTTTGGTATTATTTTTCCACCTATAACAAATTTAAAAGTTAGAACACTAGGATGCAATGCTCTGCATCCATTCCTTCAACCTGAGGTACAGATAATTTGTTAGCTTGAAAAAAAAAATCTAAAACCCACAACCTATCCTACAACATTCCGAAAAGAAAACGTTACCTGCTGTAAAACCCTAAATGGGTGGACACGTAGCAAAACCCTTCTGGCTTTATACAGCCTGTCAGCACTTCGGTCGATCGGTCGGTCTAGCTATCTGCCTACAATGAACCGTTGAGGCTGCGAAAGAGTACTCCCGAGGTGTGAATGAAGTAGCCTTTACCTACAGTAACTCCAGCACATGTACATGTCCAAGCATTGTGGAACCCGATTCTGTTTTGGAAAGAGAGGAAGTAGAGGAATTGCTTCACACCTGGTGAGTACTGTACCTTTGGGCATGTTCTATATCTTGATGTGTAGGTATTCATTTTGGTGCATTTCCAAAGTGTTTCGACTTCAGAATACTTGTAAGTGTTTTGGTCCATCTGCTGCAGAATGAAACCTAACAGGATTATTTTCAAGTTAACATTGTCATTGTTAGGCTTAAGGTCGAAAGCCAGTGCAGCAAAATATTAAGTTACTGCAAAACTATAATAATGTAACGGGAGCGCTGGAACACCCAGTGAACCAGCTGGGAACGGAAGGCAGGGGGAGGACCGCGTTAGCCACACCTCCCCCTCGTTTGTCTTGTAGTGGTGACAGGCAGTGGTTGGGAGGAAAAACATCAGTGTGCCGTCTGTTTCTGTCCACCTGGTTCCAGAAATTACGCAATCTGGAACATTCTCCTGGTCACTAGAAACCGGCGATATTCCTATATAAAGAAGGTTACAGACAGACGGAGTTGTTGGTTGTTGGTCAATCAGTTGGTTAGTGTGTGTGAGTGAGGACAGTTCTTGGTGTAAGAAGGCAATGTTAGTCAGTGACGTGTTAATGTACGAGAAGATTGTGCAACGGAAGACTGTACGTAACTGTGAAGGTGTACCGGAGTTTATGTAATCGCGAGTACAAGTGAAGTTGTAACGGACGAACTGGTAAATTGTAATTGTGTGCAGCAAGTAATTTTGTGTAATTGGCAAGTGTTAAACTGTAAGTCGGTGGAAATAAAGAACATTGTTGAGTGGTGTAATTGGACTTTTTATTCCACGAACCCACAAAGTCACACTGGTGTCAGGAAGCGGGAAGATAACATCACCGAACATTACAACCATGGACGCGGCATTGGAGAAAATTTTGGAGAAGATGATGGAAATGAAGGCGGAACTGACAGAAATGAAGACGGCAAATGAAAACCTCGCTGCAAAAACAGAAGCGGCAAACGACATCACCGCCGAGTTGAAACAAATGAAGACGGCCAACGACAACATCACCGGGAAGATGGAAGAAATGAAGGCCGAATTAACAGCGAAGATGGAAACGGCAAGCAACAACTTGGCCACGACAATGACCGCAAAGATGGCCGCACTGACAACGGAGATGAGGGCGGCGAACGAAGCTCTCGCCGCAAAGTTTGAGGAACGTTTGGCCGGCGTGAGGGATGACGTCGCGAACCTGGGCAAGCGGAAGGGTCAAGTAGACGACCGCCTTAATGATTTAGAGGAAAAGGCCGACAACATCGCAAAACCCCTCACCCGCCTGACGGAGGAAAACCGGCCTTATGTGTGGACGGAGGACGCCGAAGACGCTTTCCAGCACCCGAAGGGGACCCTGTGCAGTGCTTCAATTTTGGGTTTCCCACAACCGGGTGGCGCCTTCATTGTGGACACCGACGCCAGCGACCATTGCATTGGAGGTGTCCTATCGCAGATCCAGGACGGCCACGAGCGCACAAGAGTGGAAGAGGAGGAGCGTGCCGCAGCAGTCCGAGTAGTTGTGGCAGTGCCTGCTGAAGGCTGGGATAGCGCAGGCCTGAGGAGGGAGCAGCTGGCGGACGCAGACTTGGGGCCACTCTTGAGGGAAGTGGACGCAGGGACGAGACCAACCTGGGAGGACATCGCACCGAGGAGCGCCACCTACAAGTCGTACTGGGCCCAATGGGACTCGTTGAAGACCAGAGAGGGCGTGCTGTTCCGGGTATGGGATTCACCCGATGGGAAGGCGCAGAGAGAACAGTTGGTACTTCCCCGGAGCAAGGTCCCGGAGGTCTTGGAGGAAGAACACGCCGGTACTTCAGGAGGACACCTGGGAGCGAACCGAATGATTCACAAACTACGGCAGCGCTACTTCTGGCTCAGACTCCGGGCAGATGCTGGTGGTACACCTGGACCGCCTCGCACGCTAAGATGGGGCTGTTCGAGGCGAACAGCTTTGAGGAGGGAGCAGTGTAAAGGGAGCGCTGGAACACCCAGTGAACCAGCTGGGAACGGAAGGCAGGGGGAGGACCGCGTTAGCCACACCTCCCCCTCGTTTGTCTTGTAGTGGTGACATGCAGTGGTTGGGAGGAAAAACATCAGTGTGCCGTCTGTTTCTGTCCACCTGGTTCCAGAAATTACGCAATCTGGAACATTCTCCTGGTCACTAGAAACCGGCGATATTCCTATATAAAGAAGGTTACAGACAGACGGAGTTGTTGGTTGTTGGTCAATCAGTTGGTTAGTGTGTGTGAGTGAGGACAGTTCTTGGTGTAAGAAGGCAATGTTAGTCAGTGACGTGTTAATGTACGAGAAGATTGTGCAACGGAAGACTGTACGTAACTGTGAAGGTGTACCGGAGTTTATGTAATCGCGAGTACAAGTGAAGTTGTAACGGACGAACTGGTAAATTGTGATTGTGTGCAGCAAGTAATTTTGTGTAATTGGCAAGTGTTAAACTGTAAGTCGGTGGAAATAAAGAACATTGTTGAGTGGTGTAATTGGACTTTTGATTCCACGAACCCACAAAGTCACAATAATGACTGGCTGATTACAGGGGAAGTGTAGGTTTCAGTACATCTTTAAATTAGACCTTCTACATAGCCCTTCTTACTGTTATAGGGATAAAAATAAATAAGCAGGCGAAATAAAACGTACAAAATTAAGTGAACACATACCCTAATTTTAATTGAGGTCGATTATTCTCTTGAATAGCAGGACTAAAACTAAAAATACGATCTGCCGAAGAATTAAAAGCAATCTGTCCTGCTCAATTTCAATCATACAACGTACTGAAAGTCCACGTGATAGAGAAGTGAGGTCTGTGGATAGCTTTACTGGCAAATAATGACATTATGTTTACTTATACTATACAAATGTATACACGGGATATATTGATACCGTATGATATGCTACTTTATGGTGGCCCAACCGTATAATTTGCCGTGTAATCAGCTAGATGATTATATATAATGCTTTGATATAATATGAACATTATGTAAACAAATTCTATTTGTGTATTCAGTTTTGAGTAAAACCTATCATTTGCTGCTACTTCATAACTTCATAGATGTGTTTGTAGTTCTTGTTTGTTTTTGTATGAGAACATAATTATATTTCCGAGGCATTGATATGTACTATTTTCCCTGCGGCTTACTTACAGCAAATAGATGAAGCATTCTATTCCAGTATTGACTATATTAAGATATTAAAATAGAGATTAAAATGTATTTCATGAGTTCTCAGCAAATAGCCTGTCAACTGTTCTCCGTTCGGAGGGATTATTATATAATTGGTAAACGTTAAGAAACAGATAAGCACACACCACAAAGAAAATGTACCTGTATCTATTTAAAACACAAAATTTATTTCAGATCACCTTTTTTCATCAGCTGTTTTTTTTAGATATCCGTTACTCTAGGTTTGACGTTTTCAATACTTTTGATATTTTCTTAAAAATGTCATCACTATTCAGTTGTTTCTTGCAATATCCTGGCACTTCAAGGTCAGTATAAGCCACTCACTTTCAAATATCTGACTATCGGTCACTTTGCCACTCATAATTTGCCACCAAAACGTGTAAAGAAACTATTTCTGTAAAAATGTGTCTTGGCTAACTTTAAGTAGAAAGTAAAATAAGGCTTCGTAAACCTGTAAAAGCTATATGAAAATAAATAAAGAAGGATAGGACAATTGATTTAAATACAACATGTACATTTTCACATAAAAATAGGAACGTTTCTGAAATTTGTTATGCATTATTAAAGAAGTTGAATAAACAGCAAGTTTGCTCTAATTTAATGTCTCAATTTTCACTTCACGACTTCATAAAGTAATTTCTCCCTAAATTTATGTGATCTTTCAGTGTCATTTTCAAGTATTAGTGCTATATTAAATGCAGGTAAATTCATGTAGCCAACCCTACAATGGAAAGTTGAAAATTTGCAACAACTTTCCAGAAATAATAAAGGCAATAAATAAGATGCAAAAGTATTAAAATCTGCCAAAGCATATTATAAACTATACACGGTATTAATCTTTATTTGTAATTTTACCGCGCAAAATTTGACGTCATCAATAGTATCGCTGATGGAGCGAGTTTATGTACGATTTCCCTAGCGGCTTGCGATCGTATTAGATGTATTGACAGCAGCTTTGAGGCCTCCCTCTACCGGCAGATAAATTTACTATTTGAGTGGTCAGTCTGCCCGCCTAGTATAAAGGTGCGTAGTTTCGCCTGTTGCATAGATCCGATAAGTTCAATGAATGTGAACACTAAATGAAGGATAAATACAAACAGTATCTTGCAATTTGGTGTTTCTCTGTGATGATATATAGCTTAATATAATTTAATAAAGAAACGCAAAATTAATAACAATATTAGTTTCAAATTTTTTATAATGAAGCAGATTTGTTTTGTCCTTTCAACAGTGCACGTCATATCGAACGATGCATGAATAAATGAATGAATAAGTGTATGAATGAAACGGATGATACACTCAAATGAGTCCAGTGTCTCTAGAGCTCATAGTTACCCGACATTCGTCTTCGTAGGATACGGAAAAACCCTGGAAAAAACCTTATCCAGCTAAGTCATCCTTAGCGAGATTCGAGCTCGCAAATTCTTGAGTGAGAGGCACACACGCTACATCACACCACGGAGGCCGGCAAGAAACAGATTATTTATATAATATTTAATTATTATGTTTATTACTTCTAGATGGGGCTGTCACCTTATAGCGTCCAGAGTCTCACATTTTACGAGTAACTGATCCTGTTTCTTGTAAATGTTTGATTTACCTATTGGTTTTAAAGGACATAAGGATACCAACCTTAATATATATTTTAATTTGGAGTAAGAATGACAAAAATGTATATCATATGCTGATAAAACGTAAGACGTTTATGTTGCAAATAAAAGTATACCAATTTGACGGTACCTCGACACTTTTAACAACATTACGCTCTGTGGGACTTGCCTGAATTCCGGATAGCTTTGCAGAAACTCCTCTATGCAGCGGTTTAAATTATATTTATATGTTGCACCAATTTTAAAGCCGGTACGAAGGTAGCAATCAACCATGAAGACAAGGTCCTCTGTCTACATATCCACCTTTAGAGTAGAAACGTACTATTTTACACATGTACTAGAATGGTAATCATGATTGCCATAAGAAGGGATGAAAGGGTAGGGCGGTTGTGTTAATTTTCAGCGTAACCACACTCAGAGCACTGTAATTAGCTTACTGTTCCGCAAGCATTACCGCGTCTTTTCCGTAGAGGGTACTATGATTTCAAGATAGCCTCACCAGTCAACTATGACGTCATTCTTGCTTTATCTGAGAGCGGGAGATCACGAATAAAAATGAACACCGTGTATTATAGTTGTATCTTGTGATATGGAAGAATACTTCTTTTCCATTCATTTGTTTGCTATAATGTTTTAAAACAATGCCTGTATATTTTCAGTACTGACTGTAGGGTTGAAAGTGAAGTGCTTCTTCTTCTGAGAGAAATTATGTACAGTTAGTTTCCTGTTGGCATTTATGAGAGTAATTAACCTCTGCAAAACATATTATTATTGTTACATGCGGAATTTGAAATGACTCTAGTATCAAAAGTGATTACTCCTAGTGTGCGACAGTATATCCATCTTTATTGAATTGGTTTCGGCTGCTACAGTGGTGAACAATGGGATCTTTTTTTCTCGGTATGCTTATGTAGGCGTGAAAATAGACAACACCAGTTAAGATGACTAATAAAATCAAAGGCAATGAACAACTGAGTTATTTGAAGCAAGTTCCGACTAATTGAGGATATAGAATTAATCTTCTTCTGAATCTTAGCACCAGAATCTACGGGTAACAATGAGAAACTTGGGTCTCTGAAATATTAAGCGGAAAGTTCTCTAGCGCGGTCTTCAGGCGCTACTGACTGCCGATAATCGATCATAATAACCATCTCTTTAAGACAGACATTTTAAATACACGCTCTTAAACAAATTGTGCCTGCTTTATACCACCCCAGCAAAGTTCCCAATATATGCGCTATATAATTAATATATTCAAATATTAATTTGTTATTGCCATCTAAAACCCAATTTTTACTCTGTGGCTTGGTAAATTCGAGGAATTGTTTTCCCTTTCTAATTTCCAAACCGGTCTATTTGTGTGTTTACACGCTTGTCTTCTAAACTTCCTAAATATCGAACCTTGAAACGTGAATTTCTTGCTGAGTGATTTAATCGGGACGTCTAATTGCTTTAGCTACTCTGACTTAACTATTTGTTTTTCCTTCATAACAGACCTTTCATTGCACATGAACATTTGTATCCTTCTTGCCTTATTCATTGACTTTAACATAGGGAAATTATTTATAGCAGTTATTTAATATCGTCCTATCACATATTTATAGAATTGTTAACCATATCAGCCGAGATTTCCGATATCAAAAGTTAGAATATTTCTGAAGAAGAAACAGTTTTTGGCTTGAACATAATGAAATAGAAATAGAATTTCACATTATTTACACTAAATCACTTCACAAATAATTAAAAATATTTTGTGGAATTCATGAATACAGTGCTTAAATCAAAATTGCTCCCACCCTATAACCCTTCAATTAAAATGCTTTTATATTCTCTTTTGGAGCTGAAACCCATTTTTTTAATTAACGAAATGCCATTCCTGCTTTGAAGTTTGATGAGCATTCTTTCACTCTTATTTTAATTTCCACTTTTTACAATTTTTAAGTACTTACTGCCATTTTTCTTTTCATAGCCCGTTTCCATCAGAATGATTAAACTCCAGATAAAGACATTGACTCAAGTTCTTTAATGAAACATCCAAGAGCCGAGTCAT